>JABCKB010000517.1:0-19234 GCA_013184455.1 Fusarium continuum | reverse complement strand
AAAAGATTCTGCTGAAGTAGTATATTTAAACTCTTGATAAGTTTAAGTAGACTGTATGTTACTTCGCGAGTAACTTGTACAAAACTTATACATACTTTCTAAAAATATACTTAGTTTTATCCTAACCATTTGCTTTAAAAAGCGCGGTTGATAGGCATCCTTATTTGCGCATTACCCTATCATCTCATAACGCACAGTGCCAAGTGCTGTCATGACACAATACACACGGATCTGCCGTCTCGCTTGTCGCCGGCAACACGGCTTTGAGCCTCACATTGACCCGAAAATTTCGCATCGCAAGACTCTTTGACAGACGGGGGCAGCTACAAAAGTGCCATCAATGGAGTCTATCAATTGCTAAAAACAGGATACTATTGACAACCCATAAGATCCCTTCAACGACCTGCCCAATTGCGACGGCGTGTCACTCCTGAAAGGGGAGACGATCCGGCCAGAAATGTCGTCGTCAAAGGGCCTTTTGCGACATCTGGCTCAACAACAGCAGCACCTGTGGAGCAGCTGTAGCCCACTATCGGTGATTACACGGCAGACGGCAGCCCCGTCTGTGTCTGCGTCTGTGCCTGTTTCTCGGAAGACAACGAACAGCATCGTCTTCTCGAGAAGACTCAGTTCACTTGTAAGCGGCAACCTAGCGAAGCCGTTGAACAGTCGCCGAGACAATGGACGGCCTATGCCGATCGGTATTCGGAGGTACGTTACTCCTGACCTTACCTTCATTGCACCTTCCCGCTGCAGAACTACGGGAGGTGGTGCCCCTCCTGCCACCGCCCAGGGCACCCCACCGCGGGGTCCTTTTCAGCCATTCCCATCCCCATCCCGTCACGGTCACGCATCATCACGCTGTTGTCTAACTATTGCACTTGCCATCCCATTCCATTCTGCTTCTTCCATTGTCATCCCATCGCCTTTCTCTCTCTCTTCAATCCTTGCTACCTTATACCCTGTTCTTCTGAACAACCCGCCTCAGTAGAAGCTGGAGCTTTATCTTCTTGTCTTGCTAAGCTGAAGCTCAGAGCTATAGCTTGCTAACCTCTTTCCACGTCGTATAGTCTTGTCCCCAAGATCTCTGATCGAGCCTGTTCCGCCCACGCCAGACTCGCCCGCAACGAAACCATGACTGACCGCGATGTTCTACCCGACAATGTCAAGCCTAAGCACTACCAGCTGTCCTTGAAGGACCTCGAGTTTACCAATTGGACCTACAAGGGCACCGTCACGTACGTCTCGGACTGACATCTACCCCTCACCCATCAACCTAGCTCTAACAGCTTCTTAGCATCGACGCAGAAATCACCAAGCCTACCAAAGAAATCATCGTAAACACTCTCGAACTCAAGCTCTCGCGCACCAAGGTCTCCGTCGACTCCAAGTCGCTGGAATCTACAAACTTCAACTATGACGCCAAGGCTCAGCGCTCAACCATCACCTTTGATGAGGAGATTCCCGTCGCTTCCAAGGCTGCCATCACTATCGAATTCGAGGGTATCATCAACAATGACATGGCTGGTTTCTACCGCAGCAAGTACAAGCCCGCCGAGACCCCTTCCGCTTCAGTTCCCAACGATGGCGAATGGCACTACATGTTCAGCACTCAATTCGAGGCTTGCGATGCTCGCCGAGCTTTCCCTTGCTTCGACGAGCCCAACCTCAAGGCCACTTTTGACTTCGAGATTGAGATTCCTTCGGATCAGGTCGCTCTGAGCAACATGCCCGTCAAGGAGACCCGACCTTCCAAGGATGGCTGGAACATTGTATCATTCGAGACCTCGCCCGTTATGAGTACCTACCTTTTGGCCTGGGCCGTCGGTGACTTTGAGTACATCGAGGCTTTCACTGATCGCAAGTACAATGGCAAGCAGATTCCTGTCCGTGTTTACACTACTCGTGGTCTGAAGGAGCAGGGTCAGTGGGCTCTTCAGCACGCCCCCAAGATCATTGACTTCTTCTCCGAGATCTTCGACATTGACTACCCTCTGCCCAAGTCTGATCTGATTGCTGTCCATGAGTTCACCCACGGCGCTATGGAGAACTGGGGTCTTGTTACCTACCGTACTACCCAGGTTCTCTATGATGAGAAGACCTCTGATCCCCGATTCAAGAACGCTGTTGCCTATGTTGTCGCTCACGAGCTGGCTCACCAGTGGTTTGGCAACCTCGTCACCATGGATTGGTGGGATGAGCTCTGGCTCAACGAGGGTTTTGCTACCTGGGTCGGTTGGCACGCCGTTGACCACCTGCACCCCGACTGGCAGGTCTGGGCTCAGTTCGTCAACGAGGGTATGGAAGCTGCTTTCCGTCTTGATGGTATCCGCGCTAGCCACCCTATCCACGTGCCTGTCCGTGATGCTCTTGATGTCAACCAGATTTTCGACTCCATCAGCTACCTCAAGGGTTGCTCCGCTATCCGCATGCTGGCCAACCACCTTGGTGTCGAAACCTTCCTCAAGGGTGTATCCAACTACCTGAAGGCTCATGCCTACGGAAACGCCAAGACCACTGCGCTGTGGAATGCTCTTGGTGAGGCTTCGGGCAAGAACGTGACTGAGCTCATGCACCCTTGGATCTCAAAGATTGGTCATCCCGTCCTCACTGTTGCCGAGGAGCCCGGTCAAATCTCTGTCAAGCAGTCCCGATTCCTGTCGACCGGTGATGTCAAGCCCGAGGACGACACCACCACTTGGTGGGTTCCCCTTGGCCTGGAGGGAAAAAAGGACCATGCCGGCATCGCCTCTCTGTCCCTGACCAGCAAGGAGGACACCATCCGTGATATCGATGATGACTTTTACAAGCTCAACAGCGGTGCCACTGGTTTCTACCGCGTCAACTATCCTCCTGAGCGTCTCGCCAAGCTGAGCACTCAGCTCGACAAGCTCAGCACCGAGGACAAGATCTCTATCATTGGCTCTACTGCCGACCTTGCCTTTGCTGGTAATGGCACCACCCCTGCTCTGCTAACCTTCCTCGAAGGCTTTGGCAAGGAGACCCACACTCTGGTTTGGCGCCAGGTTCTCGACTCCATTGGTGGTGTCAAGTCCGTTTTTGGAGAGGACGAGTCCATCAAGAAGGCCCTGGACAACTTTACCCTGAAGCTTGTTGACGAAAAGGTCAAGGAAGTTGGTTGGGAGTTCCCTGAGGGCGAGGACTACCTCACTGGTATTCTGCGAAAGGAGATTATTGGCGTTGCTGTTGCCAGCGGCCACCCTGCGTAAGTTCCATCGTTCCCCGAAATATATGATTGTGCTAACATGTATAGTGTTACTGAGGAGGCCCTGAAGCGCTTCAACGCCTGGGTTGAAAACCCAGAGGCCAACCCCATCCCTGCTCCTCTCCGCGTTGCTGTCTGGCGCGCCGCCATTATCAAGGAGCCCGCCCGCACTGTCGAGATCCTCAAGAAGGAGTGGTTCAACACCAAGTCTATCGATGGCAAGCTCCTATCCCTCAGCGTTCTCGGTACCGTCAAGGATACAGAGCTGCTCTCCAAGGAGGTCATTCCCTTCAACTTTAACCAGTCTCCTCCTTCCAACGCTGTCCCTGCCGGAGACATGCACGTTCTTGGTGGCTCTGTCGCCAACAACGTCGTCGGACGCCCCGTGCAATGGCAGTTCATGAAAGATAACTGGGATGCCGTCATCACCAAGCTCGGTAACCCCGTCGTTGTCGACCGATACATCAATCTCAGTCTGAGCCGCTTCACCAACGTGTCTGCTGTGGAGGACATTGAGAAGTTCATGGCCGACAAGGACACCAGCAGCTTCAACCGTACACTTGGCACTGTCAAGGACAAGATTCGCGGACGTGCTGCGTACCGCGAGCGTGACTCTGAGAAGCTCAAGGAGTGGCTCAGCGCCCATGGATATGCTTGACTATGTAAACTATAAATAATGGAGAGGAGTGGGAAGATGTTACCACAAAACTAGCCTGTTTGTAATAAAAGTTGAATACTAAAAGTCACAACCTGACGTTATTGGTGATGAAATTTTCTTACATCTTCTCGTATAATAGGAGTGATCTTGAGCAAGCAAGTCCTAGCTTCGTGACAGACGTGAGTAACACCACACGCTCGACCATATCTTTTATAGACATGCAGATAGCTGAGATTCTAGCTATGCTTAAGCATTAACACCACTTTCCCACAGTCTCGTGAATATTGATCTACTGACTAAGGCATTGTGGTCAGCCACCCAGTAATCGATAGCCGATGATAATCCATAATTTTGGCCTCGTTCTCCAACAATCTCCCAACAGGTTCTTCGGAACCATGATCGGTCTGGTGGTCTAGTGGTATGATTCTCGCTTAGGGAAAACCCTACAGCATTCCTTGCGAGAGGTCCCGGGTTCAATCCCCGGCCAGACCCGTTCTTTTGCCGTCTGTGCATCTGAACGTTACTATAGAATCTCTCTTTCTTTTTTGACGTTGAGTGAGATTGATTGCTCGCTTCGTCAAAACGGCACGGCTTGGCCAAATGGGTGAGCTGTATGCATTGTTGCGGCGAGGGCGTTTGCTGATTGGCCAGTTGAGTCTCGGAGTTGATTGAACATCGGCACCGACAAGGCTCTTGCTGCGCAAGCAACACCCGTTGATTGCCATTTTAGTAAATGCTCTGGGCTTATGATCATATGTGGCTTATTACACTATCAAGTTTATAAGTGAAGAAGAGGTCCTGGTTACTTTCTAGAATTCTTATGGCCTGAACCCATAGCTCTTTACTAAACTCGTACCAACATCACTTGAAATCAGCGCATAGGAACGGCCATAGCTCGCAGTAGTATCCGGTGTTCGATTTATCATAATCCATTCCATAATCAGATATAGCAAACGCATAAGATATACATCATCTCTAGCGCTGCAGTTGAAAAAGACATTCTATCCGCTGTTCCAACCATGAAGCAAATATTGAGACCCATAAAGCAAGTAACCATGAGTGCTGCCATGACCTCTTCATAGGGGCAAGCTTGATCCAATCCCACAAAGTGAGCCATCTCGGCTACCCATTCCAGTACGCCATGCAAGAGCCAAGTCCAAAACAAAAGCGCTCCCAGTAAAAGCAAATCCCATCCTTGCCATAGTAAAAAAAAAAGGCAAATGCTAACCTCCAAATCATGCATCCATATATTGCTCGTCATGCATTGTCCTTCTCATCAAAACAGCCCAAACCATTATACTCTAGGTTGACATCTCTTCTTGCTCGACCTTTGTTGCAACTGCATCCCACCAAGGTCCATGCGCTGCTCTGTCAACATTTCCAATCTTCTCCAGTAGGTTAGAAATCTCTCTGACTCGCTCGACAAACTCGGAGAGTCCAAGACTCGCCAGCTTTTCGCCAGCTGTGTTGGCCGCCTTGACCTTTTCGCTAGCTGATCCAGCAGCCAGGCGGGCGAGGATGTTGCCCCGCAAACGGGTGAGCAAAAGGCGTAGGACAGGCTCCCTGGGTTCGGTTCCGTGCTCTGCCATGTCTTGACTGGCAGTCAGAACCTTGGTTACAAGAGCGCGAAGGTGGCCCTTGGTCGCCGTCGGCATCGACCGACCAGATTCTAGGGCAGCCATGACACCGTCCACGGTAGTTTGTAGAGGATGACCGGCCTCCAGAACCGCCATGATGCGGGAAGCCTCCATCTTCCATGAGGATCGAACGTCTCGCTTAAGGAGGTTCTTGCACTGTAGCAGGACTGCACCGGCAGTGATGACCCGCTGAATTGTGGTCGAGATCTGACTGATGCGGTTGTAATCTAGGCGAAGCATTTCTGGTACCTCATCCATAGGAGTAGGTGAGATCTTGGTGAAGATATCAACAAGCATCTGCGCATAAAACCGTCCAGCCGTGGGACGTGACTTGGGGTGATAAATGCCCTCAGGATCTTTCTTCTGAACCTCTGCAAGAACCTTTGACCGAGAGGCTTTCCATGCTGCCTCGGCCGCTGCAAGACCAAGCTGGCCCTTTTCGACATCCTCGGCGAATCTCTTGGCCTCGTACGGGGCTGCAGACTCAATCAGCTGAGGCGCAGCGATTCTCATCAAATAATTGATATAATCGCAAAGCATCAGATCGATGAAGCCATTAAGAGCTTCAACTCGATCAATAATATTGCCATCTGCCAGCTTGTTCTGGATTAGATCCTTGACTTCGTCGTCACGGAAAGGAGCACAGAGCTTGGGAAGAAGAGACGCCATAGCAGTGAAGAACTTCTCGTATGAGAAATTGCCCAGGGCAAACTGGCGCTCTGCCATCTCAGGGTCCAGGATTTCACCAATGAGGTTGTACATTGAGTTGCCTGGCTTTAACAGACGCTGGAGCTTCTCCTTGATGTTGCTAGCCACCAGAGCAAAGAACTGGAAGTTGATGGCGTTGTCATCGCCATCCATGGTGGCCCGCATATGTGTGTACAGTGGTTGCGAGCGCTCCGACTGCTGTTCCTTGTACTCGTCAGGAGAGAGCTGATACTCTTTGTTGATGGCCAACTCGTGGACGACAATCCTGTTGTTGGGCAATAACCCGTTAAGGCCAGTCTTAGGAATAGGAGCCTTTTCTTGGGCCTTGCTCGCCGGGGTTGCAGGCGGTGTGAGCGTCTGTGACTCAGGAGAGACCAGACTGTTAGCCGTCTCAGATGCTTCTCCAGGCGCATTCTCAGCCACACGGGGCCTCGTGTCACCAGTTTTCTTCTTGGCAATGCGAGCCTTGCGGGCTTCGGCTACCGCATCAAATATCATCTTCTTGCCCTTTTCTGGACCTGCCAACTTTTTGATACGCACAATGAGCATCAGCTGGTTGTCCTGAATGCTCTTCTTGTAAAGGGCCGTAGCGGCGTTGTCTGTTGTATCCTTGACGGTATGGTAGATTGCGTCAAGCTCAACAAACTGCATGAGCATTACTTCAATCAAGGCATTTGAATCTCGAGACTTCCACGCAATAAAAGCATTGTAGAAGGTAGCGTACGCCTCAGGAAGCGTGTTCTTGAGTGCGGGAGGCATGGTGTATTTGTTCGCAGATGTCAAGCGAGAGAGGATGTTCTCGAAAGAAATCAGCAAGTCTCGTGCCTTTCCTACCAAGTCCTGCAGTTGAGGGTTGGCAAGATCTGTAGAGGGCAATCGGTGAGAAGTGAGCGCATCGGCGACTTCATCATCATTGTCGTTCTTGTTGCTGAGAACTTGATTGGGATGGCCAAGGATCAAGAAGGCACTCAGGAACGTGCGAACAGCTGCCATTTCGCCAACTGATCCTGTATCGCCCTCTTCAAGACCACACAGTCGAAGCAACCGCGCCGTGATAACAAGTACCCTTTCTTGGGCTAGAAGCTCTACGACAGTATCGAAGTGTGTGTCCCTGATACCGTCCACGGTCAAGCCGAGATTGTTGAACTCGGCAATAGCTCTCTTTCGAAGATAGGCACGCCACAACCACTGGATGCTCGTCGCTGCTTCTTCTTGAGTGGGCTTCCGAGTCTCTCGCTCAATGATATCAGGCATGGGATCAGTGGGCTTCCTGGCCATAATGCTCTGCCCACGACTTCGCTTTGATGCATTCTTTGTTCGTAGTTCCTCCCTCCGCCTCTCAGCCTCGGCCATTCTCTCTTCAATCTGAGCCTTCATCCTGGCGATGTCCTGTTCGCGCTTCTCTTTCATAAATTCGGCAACCTGTTTGGCCTTCTTGACTTCTTCCGCGCAATTGGCGACGATCTCTGCCAGATTGCGCTCCCTGGCTTGCTGTGCCGCAATAGCACGCTCCTCAGATAGCGAAGTGTCTCGGTGAGTCGCTTTTGCGAGAGCTGCCCGAAGACGGACCTTTTCGGCATGCGCGGCTCGATCGGCGAGTCGGGCCCTCCGGTCCTCAAGAAAAGAGGCGCGGCGGAGATGTTGAGCAACATACTTGCTCTGTTCGCCTCCACGATGACTCGACGGTTGAATGGAAGAGCATCGCGATTGTGCGGATGAGATGGAGTTGCGGCGTGACGAGGCAGCTGAATCTCTGCGACGAGCCTGCGATGGGCGATAGAAACGGGCGGCGATGTGAGGAGGTGGTGTATAGATTCTCGGGTCCTCTTCTAGGACGTCGTCTTCGTCTTCGGGAGGAGGCATGGAGAGATCAATATTGTCTTGCATTTCTTGGTCGGAGGTGGCTATGTTGGATTCTTCCATGTTGCGCGCCGGCTCTGTCAAGTCGAGGGAGGGGCGGCGCATTGTGTCGGCGGCAGATGGCAGCTGTGACATGGCTACCATGGAAAGGTTATGTTGTGGGTTTACCAAAGAAGAATTCAATGGTAGAAGTAAAGTCAATCCCAGGGCGGGAGATTCGTCTCGTTGTCGACGCTCAAACAGGAGGCCGGTTAGAAGTCAGAGTAGGCGCTGGAAGCGTAAAGTCAAGAGACAGGACCGTTTCGTCAGAGCAACTCTGGTGGCGCAGTGGGATCCGTGAGCGGTTCTGAATCAGCAGCAAAAGGCTAAAACAGGAGTCTCGCGCCCGCTAAACGAGCCTACCAAAGAATGGAAGGAAGGTTGAAATGAAGGACTGCGCAACGAGTCGCAAAGAATGTATGAGAAGGCGGTGCTGAATAGAAACGAGGGGAAGATAGAAGATAGAAGATAGAAGACAGGCCGTTATTAAAGCTTACAAAAAGCGAGAGGCCTGGTGGAATGAATAGTTGACAAGAAGAAAAAGAAGTGAGGTTGGGCTGGGTTGTACGGTAGGAGGGAGAACAGCGGGAGGATACCAGATGAAGGCGGGGGACCCAAAGCCAATGAAGTGTACCTAAGTACCTAGCTCCTTATCGCTGGGTGTGGTTGCACTTGCACTTGCTTGGAGTTAGTGGCTTGCCGCTTCCTCTTTTTTTAATATTTTTTTATACAAAACAATACTGCCTGTGACAATTGTTGACGACAGAAGGAAGGCACCAACATTGGAGGAGCACACCCATCCCAGTGTGACCTGCCAGCTGACGAGCCTGCCTTCCATAAGAGGATACCAACACAGACACAGCAAAGTGGGGGTACAAAAGGAAGGTTCCAGTTCGGTTCAAAGCATGGACGATTTGAATCCCTATCCCTTTTCCTTGGAACATTGTCTACCTACTAAGCTTGTGAAACTTTGACGCCCCAGCTTCGCAGACAGGGCATGTGTCAGAATCCCTCCACTGCAGACTCGGGTGTTGCTGGTTACAGCGGTAACAAGCCTGAAACTCCTCTACAGCAATTACTTCGTGGCTTCCACTCACAGCAGCTACAAGTAGCTCGGTTGGCAATGTAAGAGGAGCTCTAACTTGGTACTATCATTTCGAAAGAACCCACCAGAACCAAGTCTCCACGGATTATCAATCACTTGAAAAGCTCTCTAATAATCTAGCCTCATCCGTTCTCTCAATGACAGGTCCAAGTCAGCCTAGGCCCTACAGTAGGATAGTGAAACGAGGCCAGGCCCCTTTCTCCCCTGTCATGCCCATCTCATTCATACCCCAGCCATACAATTTCTATCTTTGGTTTAACAAAAGCGCCCCCAGATTTATGCATCCTCAATGCGACGTCATCACACGTGTTTCCCCCCCCTTCCTCATGACGCTCTCATAAGCCAAGATTGCGCATTTGTGCATTTGTGCATTGTGCCATTTTGACGACACAAGGCGACTGTTAGTATCCCGCGTGATGCTGAATGATAAGAGAAATAGACAAATCAGAATCCTCCCAAACATATAATCAGATTTGGTAAATTGCATTGGGTTTTGGGATTAAAACTCACGTAAACTTAAGTCTGTGGATGTCTTACTTTAACATTAAGATACTTCATCAGGATTTAATTACCACTGTAACGATTAGGAGTCCCGGTATTACCGTAGACACTTGAACATGATTTTCTCCTGTCGAAGCTACTACACACATTCTTATCGATAAGAACGTGCTTCCTCGACTAACATAATCATCAGCAAACTTCACACATCTGACGATAGCATCAAACTCAACCGGTCACCATACAGTTGGCGCGTACGCAATGTATCCTTTCATCGATCCTACTATGCCAGTCCCATGTTTCCAAGGTTGCTCCGTTCCCCTTCCCTCCCTTTTTGATCTACTATACAGAAACCATGAGAAACAATCCTACTCGTAGCAAGTATCAAACCAAGGTCCCATAACGTCATTTTTATAGTGTCCCTTCGTAAGCATCACATGCTCGCTGTGCTAGCCTCCCGTCCTGGCAAGTCGCCATATCAGAATCATACGCAGCGGAATCAATAAACGCCCTATACCATCCACCCATTCATGTTTGTCGCATTATTCCATGTACCTATGCGGTTGCGCTCCATAATACCGTTACTTAACCATGATGCTTCCTGGCCTTAATGGTGAAGACTCTCACTTCGTAGTCGTCCGTTCGGAGCGTTTGACGCTCGCTCATTCATCCTCGTTACCCATTCAAGAACCGTCTCGTAGCAGAGAACGTATTGCCTCAGACTTTGCACCATGCTAAGTCTCTGTTCCCGGAAATCCTCCACTGTCTTCTGGATCAGATCCACACTGTCATCGTGAAGCCAGTCCATGTTAATGTTTGCGCCTCCTCGAGCCGCCTTTCTCTCCATGCTGGATCTCTGGCCCGGTGTGTAAAAACTGAAATGCTTCGTAGAACGAGGTGACATATCCCCGTGTTCACCCATCGACACATCTCCCTCGTGATCTCGTGACCGTACCGACTCCGTCTTGGCTTGCCGTTGACGTTTTAACATGTCAATTACACTGTCAACAGTGCAGAATGTTCCAGTGCGACCACATCCAGCAGAGCAGTGCACCAACATTGGTCGAGCGCGAGAGTCAGCCTCTGGCTCATCGTACCAGGTAATAGGAGGCGGCTCTGTCGGCGAGACCTTGGATCCCACCATCGAAGACGTCTCCACGGGCAGAGCAGAACGTTGCATGACATTGGCAAGCTCAACCAGCGCTAACAAGTGCGATGGTTGTGCCGGTGTGCCAAAGTCAGGCCAGGATGGGAAATGCAAGTGCGTAATCTCTCGAATTGGTGCGAACGGATGAGCACTATGTGAGAGTGCAAACTTGCGAACAATCACGTAAGGGGTTTCCGCTGGAGCGCCTTGTGATGGTCTCGGCGTTGGGGTCGAAGACTCCAGTGTAGTCGTAGTGTTGGCGCGTTTTCTTCCCTGCTCGCTGGCTGAGGCAGATGGGGTGTGGTGAGAATCGGATCTATGCTTGTCAATGTCGAGAGACACTTTCTTCTCAGACAGGAGCTTGAGTCTGATAGCTCCAAAATCTCTGCCCTTCCAGTAAGGGTGGCACTTCAGCTGGCCTCCCTCGGACTCGGCAGTCAACATGACAACTACACGCACATCCTGCTGCCAAATAACAGACCAAAAGTCCTACACAGATGTTAGTCAAGACTCGCATACTAGAAGTGTGTTGACATACCTCAAAGGTGGCAGGCAGTGGGCCCTGGGTGGCGATATACTGCTTGTTGCTTCGAGATGCTTTGAGATGGCTAGCATTGATGTAATCACATGAGCCTTCAGGCTTCTCTTGCAACTTGACTCGAGCGTGCTCAAAGGGTAGGATATCCTTATATCTGTTCTTGACTCCCTTCTCAACACCACACAGTTGTACCTGGGTACGCTTGTCCTTGTTGTGCGGGTTGAAAGCTGCATATGCCGCCTTCATCCGAGACTGTTCATCAACTTCAATATGCAAGAACTTGTCCGAGACCTTCTTTCCGTGGTCAGGCTTCGCGGCCGCCTCTCGAAGCCAGCGAGGCAGGGAGGGCGAGTCTAAGGCAGAAGGTCGTGAAACGTCCAGCTGACCCACACCATCTGCAAGATCCATGTTCTGTCGAATATTGGAGAAGAATGGATTCACATCGCTGGTGGCATTGGGGAGCATGACTCCACCAATGACAGGTGCGATGCCTCCATGGCCAAGACCAGGCTTTCCAGGAGAGCCAGTTGCTGATTGATAGTCGACAAAATCCGAGAAATTTTGCTGGAAAGAGTTGAAGCCACCCTTCAGAATGCAGGTGCCACCAGTGTACCCCTCGTTGGTGAATTTCTTGATCATGTTTTGGGCAGTGATGGCGTCTCGCTTATCAGATGCGTGAGCATCGTACACGACAATAAAATCCGTATCTTGCCACGTGGAGAACTTATCCGAGTCGGAACTATTTTGGAAAGTCTGCTTGAGCTTTTGAATGTTGAAGGTGGCTCGTTTTAGAAGAGTGGTGGGGATACAGAGGTTGAGAGCACCTTGAATTCTAGACTGTGCATAGTTTTGAGATGATCGGAGGTCAAGGATGAGTAGTCGATCCTGCTTCACATTTTGAAGTATATCCCGTAGCTGCTGGCCAGAAATCATGTGTGGTTGTCCCGGTTCGAGAGTTGCTGGTACTGTAGCAGAGCGTCTAATATCTCCCGCGTCGGGGGGCTCAGGGCGATGCTCCATGACAGACAATCGAGGATCGCGGTCTTCAGACCGGGTTAAACTTGTACGTTGCTGTGGAGGGTCCATTGGTAGAGGAGATTCGAATCGGGGTAGATTAAGAGCGGGAACATGATTGTGGAGAGACGATTCGGAGTTACGCTTCGAGTCCGATGAAACATAGGCTGAGTCCTGTGTACTATCCTGATCGACGTCCATTCGACTAGCCGGCCGAGCATTGGCAGAGCTCAGACCGCGTGCGAAGGGAGATGCTCCACCAGTATCGCTTCCATGAGTGTGCCATCGCGGAGGACGAGGGCGCGCAGCTACAGCGCCGCTTGGTGTTACCGGATGCTGACCATAGTGACTTGTCGAGAGAGCAAACGACTTGCCACGGTTGAGGTCTGCCTGCCTCTTGAAAGCCTCAAATTCGGGATTGGCATCTAGAGAAACCTGTTTTGGGATAGCAGCCTGGAACGACTTGACGGACGATGATGGGCTCCAAGTTTCGTTGGGGAGCCCTGATGAAGAATCTCCTCCTCGCTCATTGGTCGACTCGACGATGAGGCCAAAGTAGTTAGGACTGGGTGATCTATTGTCAGAGATGACGCGAGGCGAGAGCTTGGGCGGCGGATGGTTTTGGCCGACTGAGTATGGCATCCGAGGAGAGGCAAGAGGAGTCGAAGATTTTGGCTGTTTGGTTGGCCGAAGCGTCTGAGAGTGAGAATGGGAATGAGAGTGTGAGTGGTTAAGATTGTACGAATTTGAGCGAGAATGAGAAATAGAATTAGGATGAGGCTGCCCGGCGGGAGAATGTCGTGCAGGAGTCTTCATTGTATAGTGCAATGGCGTTCGGTCGCCAGTCCTGGAATCATGCATAGCGAAAGCGGTGATCGGGGTAGTCGACGTCATCTCTAGAGACGCAGGGGGCAAGAGAGGCTGAGCGAGGCTTATAAAGACATGGCGAACAGATCGAATTAGTTGTGTGAAGTGAAATAGAGGGACCTAAGTCGAAAAGAGGCGGTTATCTGTTGCAATAGTAAGGTCAAATTGCACAGCTTCAGTTCAAGGTCTCGAGGAACGAGAAGCCTTGGGCCGGGAAGGGTGAGGGTGATGTATGTAGATTAAGAAATGCAGATAAAGATGGGAGACGGAGAATCGAAGGTCAAGAAGCGGGCAGATGGTGGGGTCTTTGATCCCTGAAAGACTTGGAAACAAGCCAAGAAGGGGGTGGTAGGGGGTGGTTGCTTGGTAAGGGTCAGGGGGTGATGCTCTAAAACGAAAACGTAGAGAGGTCAAAGGGCTACGATTTGACGGTAGCCGACCCGATAAGATTTCGAAGGGTCCTGACGTGAGTGGACTGATACAGTATCGTGTTGTAGGAATTCGACTATAACAAACCGAGGACTAGAACCAGTTGGAGTGTCTGTAGAAGAGCAGATTGAGATGAGTCTACTTAAGATAGTGTACTGAAAGGCGCGTTGTAGGCACTGCAACAGAGGTTAAAGGGCGTTCAAAAGTCGAAGCAGATGGTGATAAACGGTGGCAACATGGGGGCACAGTCACCAGAAAAAAAGAAAGAAAAAAACGCCGTTACCGTCGGGTCCAGTGGGATGGGATGGCGACGGTGGGTGACGTCTGACGGATGACGTGGGGTGGAGAAAGAAAGAAAGTTGAGGAGGAGATACAGTCAAACAGCCAAATGAGGGGGTAGATTGAGGAGTAAAATATACTCCATTTTAAGGCTATTTGCCATCTTAGATAATGTTTATTATAAGTCAAGAATTCTACCGAATAGCATAGATTGGCAATAGTTACCTTTATCGGTGGCGTTGACAAAGGCCGAAAACAAGTCGAGGTTTGTGATTAGCACGCCGAGACGAGACGAGACGAGACGGTGGGTTTCCGTTGCTGCAACTGTCAATACGGTGATGAGCTGTGTTTCTTCTAATCCCACCGTACCGCGCGCCTGCTGCATGAGCGTACCGTATTATCGCATGTCATTATGCTGCTTCGAGCCAAGCCTGCGTGAGCGTGGGAGTGTGAGAGGGAGTTGCGTGGTGGGCTGGTGGAGTGCTGTCGCTTGTGTGGGGAGACGACGAGACGGGGTTTAGAGAACAAGACGACCCCATCTCCAATACGGAGTACAATGCAGTAAGTTGCCCCATGGCTGTGTTAATACAGTTGTGAAATCTGGAAAGTTAAAGGTTTGGTGAATCATTCGATTAAACCGATTGATGGAAGTTATCTGCAGCACAAGATTTACAAGGGCTGAATGCAAGAAGGGACCTCCATACAACCAACCTCGTCCTGAAACCCTAAAAACTCAAAAAGAATGGAAGAGAAGGAGGAAAATCATGTTGCAGCAGCCCTCTCAACTCGCATCACTCACCTAACCTAAGCTTTTTGGTCCTCGCCAACGTCGATCATGGCTGCACCTGCACGTCAAAGTGCATGTTGCCCATAATAAGTTACATAGTTCAAGAGTCCTTTTGCTCGTGACATTGCTTTAGCCGACGATCTCATGATGGCATGTTTTGAATAGAATGGTGGTGTACTCAAGGTACTGTACAAGTGTACAGACAGGCAGAACAGAGACCGTCCAGCCAAGACAATGTTGCAGAGCAGCTCCCGGTGAGAACGGTCGTTGGGGTTAGGGGTAGTCGGGTGTAGTAAAGATCATCCAAGCGAATGGACGCTTGCTCTACAGAGTGAGACCGGTCCGGAGTTGCATGTATGTGCCTTTTCCCTTCAGGGCTCTTCAGGTAGAGTCAGCCGTGCAGATGTGCAGAGGACCCCTTGACGATCGTTTGGTTCGGTTCGCATTCGCACACCATTCTTCTCATAAACCATTGAGATTCATTATCTGGTTGGTTCAAGTATGAAGCTCTTCCGGCGGTGGAAGGAGGTTGTTTTACGACTCCGTATAGATAAGGGATGAGTGCCTTAGTAGTAGTAGTTAGTAAGTTACTATCTAATAAAAACATCACCTTTGATTCCATTCTGAACTCTTACAGCAACAAGGTGGTGACTACAAATAGGAAGAAATGGGCGGACAACTCCGACAGAATCCAAGTACAATATTGCTAAACTACTAATAACTGTCTCCTATTTCCCCTCGTATCCTTGCGAAAAACAACAATAATAAAGTTCGATTGAGCATCCAAATGCCATCATTCTTCCCCTGTCCGCGATGATCATCTTACCCATCAAACCCATTTGCCCTCAAAAACTCCCCCGCTGATGTACTTCCATCCTCTCGAGGCTGTTACCATCTCGTCTCTTCCCCTGATTATATCGTCATTGCAGCGTAGAGGGTCCACCTGTAAAATAATGGGGGCGACAGGGATCTGCCCTGAGAGGCGCGTGCAGGCAGTTTGTGTTTCCCACTGATGCTCTGTCCAATCAGAAGAGCGCGTGGCGCCGTCGTCAACGTCACTGGTCCCCATATTCCCTGTCCCTTTCCCTTTCTTCCATTGACATCTCCGCCTTTTTTGGCATTCGCCAGCAAATACCCATCCCATATCCCATATCCCATCCACCGTCTGCCCATTCTGACCTCTGCCAGCCTCCGCTTAAGATGGCCGACCAGAGTCTAGAACGGTCACGTTAGAAACCTCCTTTAGCAAATCATGGCTTGTCATGCCATTTTCAACTCCAAGACAATATTGTCTAGAAGTTTGCGTTGATAAATTGCTCAGCCTGGATTACTCTGCTCTCCTACTGTAGATATCGAGTCTGGACCAGGCCGGTACGAAATTGCTGCTGCGGCATGACGTAGATGATGATACGTTCGGAATCCCACCGTTTTGCAGCAAACGTCTTATTAACTCAAACGGAGTTTCAGCTGAAAAGCCATCAGTCTGAAAGCTGAACCGCAATCATATCCCGGCTTCGGTTGGCGTCAGAAAACGGCTGCTCCTCCGCTAGCGCTTTGATTTGTGCCCATGATTTGTTTCAAGACTAGGTGACATATACTGCATCCCAGCTTGTAGGATGAGCTCAAAGGCCGCTGCTTTCTCAGACGCGGATGTCTTAATTCGTTGGCAGCGCTATTATCAGTCCTGGAAGTTAAATTGTTCTTTATTGCCAAGAAAGTTTGAGTTATGCGAGGATCTGTTACCTGTATCAGTTGATGAGCCTCGATCAAATCCTAACGCCTATGTCCGAGTCACGGACGAAGCCATCCGGCCTTTCGGTATTCCGCTGGCCGAAGCTTAGCAAGCCGCATCCCAAGTTCCCTCCGCTACCGATCATCAATCCAACCAGCCCTAGCCAGCCTTGCCCGGGGATGGCTGCCGTTTCACCTCGTCCTCCGTCCCTGTGCACAGTTCCTTACGGTTCCTGATTAGGGACCCTGGCGCCTCTAACCGTGGCCTAAGCCCACACCCTCATTGATAGAAGCCTCCGACAATGCTTCACCGTCACGTCCGTCCATCCACATCGAAGGGCCTGGACCCTGAGATCATCCCCCCCTAAACGGATAGATTATCAAATCAAGCGCTCAACTAGGGTTGCACGCGTGTAACTTATCCTCTCTACGATCAGCGGCGCTTGCTCTTTGAAGCTCGTCCAAAGGGTCCAAAGGCTTCCCGTTCAAAGTCAGCAGCGGCGATATGGTATGACCTCAATCTTGAGACCAAGCTGGAGCTAGTCTGCCTCGCACCAACAAAGGCGAGTGCACGCACGCTTGACTTGAACGGTTGTGGAATCGCTCAAAGTGGAACGCTTCGAGGCGAAAAGAAGACTATCCCCTTACCGCTAGTTGTTCCCAAGAAGATGGCGTCGATTCCAGCATGGAAAATCGGACTTTGGCATCTAGAGCGGGAGGGGCTCGAGATAGACAACAGCTGTTGTCTATGGTTTCTTGCTGGGAGATGCCTGATAACTTCTTCCTGGTTTTTCGCCTAATAATCCACAACACCACCTATCTGGTCATGCTATACCCAACAATCCTGCAGAACTGTCCCCACGCAGAGATTATTTCTGTAACCACATGGCATCGAACGTCAACTCGGAAACGTCCTACCAGAGTCTCGAACGTCTTGTCAGCCTTGGGTTGTGAAGGCCTATACGGCCTCAGTGACGTATGCTAGGCCGTTCTAGATGCCCAGGCTGTGCTTCAGCTGAGGACAACGCATAAATCATTGGGGTTCTAGACACTGGTTATGACATCGTTGACTGAGTTGAGCCTCTTTGTTATGGGTAATCTATTGTATGTTGATTTGACATGTCAGACTTATCAATGTGGTTCTTATCAGCTCATTATCCCATCCCTGTTGTAGATGCATCCAGACATGCCGATCATGCAAGCGGACAACCAGGCAGTTCGCTTGTCTTCATAGGACAGGGAGAACAGATGCAGTCTTAATTGATTACATGCCCCAATTTGGCAAAACGGGGGTGATGTGGCAGCGGAACACTCTCGCTTCCGACTGGCTGTTTGTTCTCGTGATAGGTTTATACCCTGGCTCCCATTGTAGTTATTCCTCAACATGGAGAGCGAATACTATGCTATTCTCGCTGCAGCAAAGTCAGAATATGTTGCGAATAATCCTTTGGGTGCGATTCATTCCGTTGTGGACTCCCTCGCTCAAGTGTCCAGTTGGTCGAGATCGCATAGTTCATCCTAAGCTTGCCATTGGCGACCTAGACGCCTCTTCTATGTTGTATTGTTGTTATGAATATCCATACTTTTACTTTAATGAATTGTCTTACACGCCTTCTGGCTCCAGATTTAAATCGGTCCGTGGTTAAGTCACAAAACCACCGAGGACTGACTGACTCGCGACAGTTAGCCGTCATAAGCACATCACCAACTGCACACACCAAAACAACGATCAAAAACGAAGCCACTGGTCCCCCAGTCCCTGTACACCGCCAGTGCATCTCAGTTCATCCAAAATGCCCGACGCAGCCGTGTTCATTTTGAGCGTCTCACCAACTCTATTATGATTGGGCTTCACCGGTAGGGCAATCAATTGATCAATGCGCTTATACAAGTGCATCGTGAATGCTTTTTTCCCCTCGACAGTAACAAGCTTCTATTGTTGTTCTTGGTGGCTTGCCAGCATGAATGTGTAGTCTTTAGTTAGCGTGACGCACGACTCGAGCTTTTGAAACCTTTGCGGGTATCGGAGCGCCCGAACGGCGTCAGATATAGCTTCCGCGTGGGTTAGACGAGAGATCGAGGCTAGCTGGTCGTTGGTTCAAAGGACCCAGAACACCATGGCTATCAATCGACAAGCGATCGTTGAAGGGTGATGCCAGGTAGAGGAGCCTTGTCAAGGACCATAGTAGAAAAGATCATAAGCTTGAGCCCAGGTTAGAGCAAACGTTTTAGCATGTTTGCAGATTCCTAGTTTCTCATTATAATTATGTCTACTTTTCTGCCTTTGACTTCCCGTATCTCAGAACATCTCTCAGCAGCTTAGCGGATAATTCAACATGAGGGAGCTCTATAATGACAAGAGTATATATCATGCCACGACTCATTCGTCAATAATAAATATTCAGAGTCAGGAAGCTACAAAAATAGACTTTCCAATACTATTGTCATCTAATCCGTGATCCTATAGTACAGACAACAAATCCGAAACACATCTCTAGACTCTTCCGGATGTGCAGCTCAAAACCATAGTAATTGTTTCCTGTCGCTCCTCTCCTGTCCCATGACTCTATGGCTCCAAGCCCGCCGAGGTTCCAATCATCGTGGCTTTCAAATCTTTAACTCACTAGAAATGGCCTGCGTTAGTCCTCCTCGTGGCTGAGACTTCACGAGGTCCATGTCTCAGATGCCAGCGGAGCGATCGCTCCGGCATA
>JABCKB010000515.1:0-12274 GCA_013184455.1 Fusarium continuum | reverse complement strand
GTATTATAAGAAATAGGGCTTATTTTCTAACTATTTATAGCTCGAGGGGGAGTATTAAATATAGCGGATTATTATTAATCCGATCTATAAATAGTTATTACCTTAGCTTCCTCTATTCCTATATATTAATTCTTCAACCTTTAATAAACATGTCAACACACCTCTTAACAATATGCTGGTAATGTGTTCCAGAAGCAATCCGAGTCTCATCCCAGCAGTCTTCAGTCTTCCGAAGAACCACATATTCGTTTCTCCAATAAGCTTGAGCGCGTGGAGGCTGCTGGAGGTGTCACTGTGCATGCTCCGACAAACTCAGTCATAGTACTGATGGATATTGATCCTGCTTTGGGGTGGGTTTTCCACGCCGAGTCGGGTGCCCTACGACGCATCATTATGAACCTTTATGGTAACTCTCTCAAGTATACCAGTAATGGCTTCGTTCACGTGGCGTTATACCAGGACGATAACGATCCAGCACTTGCGCAGTCACAGAACAAGATTGTCAAGATTGTCATCACAGATACCGGATGTGGCATCGGGGAGGAATACCTTCGCCACCGTATACTCACCCCGTTTGCACAAGAAGACGTCCTCTCAGCAGGTACCGGTCTTGGCCTCAGCCTCGTCAAGCAAATTATCAAGACGTTGCATGGCTCTATCCAAGTTAAGAGCAAGCTGCACTGCGGCACGCAGGTGACTGTTACACTTCCCATGCGAGCGGTTAATAGCAAAACGTCCGAGACGGAAGAGTATCTCTCAGAGGTAAACGAGTTGTCCCAGCTGCGCGTGAGCTTGACAGGTTTCGCCAGGGCTCCGGATCACGTAGAAGGAAACCTAGTGTCACCATCCTCCGCGAAATTGATCCTCCAAAGGCCAACGCTCAGCGAGGTCTGCCGACAGGCCCAGTCCCAGCTCCCTGGTTCGATCGCAACGCCGCCCGCCGCCCGCCGCACGCAGCTCGCGAATAAGAAGACCAAGGACACTGCCTGGCTTTACTGACCAGTGGAAAGGACCTCACTGGCTTCCTCAGGACCTTCGTGCCAGCCTTGCATCCGTTGGAACTGTCGAACCAAATGCTTATGGTGTCACCGCTCTGAGAAACTTCACTAGGATCGCGCAAGCGAATAACATCACCGACCTTTCTCTGATCTAGGCGCAGGGCTCTGTACTGCGAGACAGCGTCACTGAGGATCAGACCAAGCGCTCCAAGAGTAAGCCTGGTGAACTACGGTTAGTTGATTGAATTGGTTCTGGTCGAACTGTCATCTCATCCACGCGCCTTGTCTCAATCTTTCTGATAGCTCCACGCAACTCTTGGAATGGCTTCAGTGGGTCAGGATCCTGCAGCGAGAACTAATGAAGTGCAGAGAATACAATGGCATGCACCTCTATTACTCGTTCAATTAGGCCGAGCGAGACCACAGCTGAGTTTAATTGTCCATTCTCAATTTCTCACTGGAGCTTCGGCGCACCAGTCGTCATTTTGCCCGTCAGGATCGCCGAGACTTCGTCTTTATGCTTCTTTTTTCTTTCTTGGTCCAGCGTCAATTTCATTTTCCGCCGTCACAGGCATACTTGCCTTGTCACACTACCTCTTTTCCAGTCACCCCAAGGCAAAAGCAAGGTCCTGCATTGAAATAACCACGACTGACTTGGTCTTTGGCTTCAATCGCAACATGCCCGCAATGGTCTAACTTACCAGTCTCGGACCATGTCGGTATAACCTATGACTAACATTAAACTGCGGCTTTAAGCGTGAGCTCTATATCGACATAGCTGGCCCGTGAATCTATCCAAACATTTATTACGGCGGTAAGTGGCCAGTCACCATCTTTGGCTCTGCATGCTGCTGCCACCATACCCGGATCCAGCGACCAATAGTGATGTATGACGACGTGTCCGGATCAAAATCTGAGGAGATATCTGGTCGAAGAACTGAATCCTCCAGCTACTCTTATAGTCGACTACACTTTGGCATTGATTGATGGCCTTGAGAAAAGTTAGGAGGCCGGGGAAGTATGGCTCGTCTCTCACGAAGACAGCGAGGGCCAATACCAGCCAGTAGATGGATCATGGAACCGCTTAGTGCGCCGAGTCATTGACGGCATAGCTTAGGCGTTTGACGGACGGTGCTGCGGGTTATGTGTCGTAACACGCATGCGGGCAGTTATCTCGAGAAACACAAGCAAGCGGCTTTACAATATAAGCATAAACTCCATCAACAACCCACTGCTACCACTTCGGAGATGTGATGGATTAAACTCGGGCAACAGAGCGCTGGCCCTACTGATTAGGTTCGCAGGATGACTCAAAAGGTGTGAAAAGAGTTCTCAGAGTCACGGGAGCCATCACATGACTAGCCGCAGAAGTCTTGATCGTAGGCTGCAGCAAAGCTTCTTTCTTTCTCACTTCCTCCCATCCTCATCACAAACCAAAAGGTAAAGAGTCCCCTCATTCAAGTCGCGGAACCTCCACCGCAACGCCTTTTCCCGCCCCGATACCAATTTTCCCATTTTCGCATCATTTCAAGCATCACATTGGTGTGGCTTTTGTCCCCTTGATATTTACTTCTTTTGTGCACATATTTTCTCACCACCAAGGCTAACTCATGAACAGACAGGTAACAGTGTTGACCGAATCTGTCCATCATGACTTCCGAAGATCTCTCGACTCGCTCTGCAACCGATAGACGAGAAAAGAGCTCTTCTGATGATGCTGACCCCTTAGTCCCTGTCATCTGTGCCAGGTACCGGGCATCATGGCCTGAGCTTCGTCCTTTGCCCATGGAAGCATCATTATCGACCAAGGTCCCCCAGGCAATCAACGACTATTCAGTCGCCATTCACCAGCTATGCAAACAGATCTTGATCGAGCTTCAGCTCTTTGATGACCGAGACACTGAAATCGATATCGTGATGCGACAAGCTATCGACGCCCCTGGGACTGCAGCACCTACGCTTCTTATCACGACACCATGGTCTCCGGATGCGAGAAATGCCTGGAAACGAGCAGTGAAAGAACTCGTTGTTTGTCTGTCCAAGATGTCACGAAGTACTAGTCTCGCCAGTCACACTTTGCATGTTGAAATGATAGCCCCTGAGCTGTCCTCGCCGATATATTACGGCCCAGTACGAGACCAACCTCTCTTTTCTCAGTCGTGGGATCAAGTCAAAGGTCTAGTTCACCAGCAACTTGAGTCATTCGATGCAACCCGTGGGAGAATGACGGCAATTGCACTGTTCAGATACGGCCAGCTGAGAGATGTTGATCAAAACCCCATCACAATCTACATTTCTGTCGACTATAACTCTGATGAGACCCAATGGGAGGGTGCTATCGCCAGTATTCAACAAGCCGTGAAAGGTCAGGGATGGAAGAACTTCTATGTTCATATCGAGCACAACGTCGGCATGCACTCTTCCTTCCAGCTGCTGCCACCCAAGGGTGATAAACCAAGCATACGGATGAAAATGGCATCAAACAACTTGCGCATCAGAGAGGACTACCGCCAGAGAGCAAATCTGGGCGACGACATCGGTATGGGCAACTACCTCGTGAGAGATGACAAAGCTCTATGCAACCCTAGCGTTGGAACTCTTGGTTGCTACGTCGAGATTAAGACGATTTCAAACGAGAACTGGTCTAAATATGCCCTGACGAACTATCACGTTACACGTCCTGCTTTCGATGGCTTTGTGCTTGAGGCCGTGAAGGGTGAATCCGTTCTGGCGGAACCGCTCAGTTCAAGCGAGGTTTGGACAACAGACAGTGATGGTTGGTGGCCGAATGCGCCAAGCACTCCCAGTGCCGTTGAAAGCCCAGCCAGGATCAGGCACAACTACACCATTTGGGCCCTTGACGACGATGTTCAAGTTTTGATTGAGAAACAGAATAAGGAGAACCAGTCTACCAAAGAAAAGAAGGATGGCGGAGCAGCTAAGAAACGCAACGATGATCGAGAGACCCACAAGAGGAACTACGAAGCCGAAAAACAGAACAAACTGGCCTTTTTCGACAATGGCGATCATATCCTGGGCCAGTTGTTTGCCGCTTCTGGGTTTACCCGAAGAACCAAAAACAACCACAGGGTTGACTGGGCTTTGATCAAGGTAGCTGAGCCTCGACAAGGGTCTAATCGCCTGCCAAGTAAGGATATGTGGAAGCAGCAGTACGACGATGAGGCCTCTCAACCAGACGGAGCGTATGGGATCTCTCTTCAGGACCAGTCAAAGACTATCTTGCCTTCTACTGTACCCAGCAGCCAATTTTCATCCACCGATAAAGCTTGGAAGGTTGGCACAACCACCGGCCCCACTGTTGGGGAGTTCCATCAGATCAAAGCTGGTGTCCATCTCTTGGATGACAGGCACGTCAAGAGGGGGCCATCAAATGAGGTTGTCTTTCAACCTTGTGCTACGACAATTAAAGGGGTTCGCAAGACTACCGCACCTGGCGACTCTGGCTCTGTGGTGTTTGACGACGAAGGGGGAGTTGTTGGCTTGCTGTTTAGAGGACAACGGCCTAACAATGCAGCTGACAACGGGTATGGGTATGTAACGCCGATTGAGTATGTCTTTCAGGACATCAAGGATTTTTCAAAAGGCACGATCACAGAGATCCGCATTGCGAAGGATTGAGGGAGCTTTGCTTTGATGTGTAAGGCATAGTGAGAGGAAGTGTATATTGTGACGAGGGTCGAATAAACCAGGGTCCACTACTGACCATAACCGATATCGACCTTGATGAGGATATCATTGAACAACAATGAAGCTAAATTCTAGTATAACGCATGTACAACTATCGTAAGCATACAAGCATCTAAATCGACTTTAGCTCGGAGGTTCCCTCTATTCTGGCACTCTCTGAGACGTCAACCTCGGTGCAATAGTGTCTGACTTCTGAGCCTGACCCTCTCAAGGATCCGGCATGCCATTGCACCATCAAAATCCGCGTTGTTGCCAGGCGCTCGCCCCTATGCATACTACTAATCAGCGAAGAGGGGGGAAGTCCTCGTCGATTGAGATGATATCTTGTCAAGATGGGCTGATGGATTCCCGTAGTTTCCCTCTTACCAGAGACTGTCGCGGCAAGGCGACGGACAGTGCGGTTAGTTTATTTTCAAACTATATTCTAGCACTTCGCGTGGACCAGAGAAGGAGCTTTTTCTTGAGGGCTATTATACATCGTATGTTGGAGAACTGGCATAAACCTCCGCAATCTCTACCAATACGTCTTCTGTAACACGCCAATCACCATCTAGCCCCAGGACAAAGGTCAGGTTGATGCTGAAAAGTTTCGAGAATCCTTCGTGAATGTGCTCGTTGAGGGCACCCCCAGTTTGAGTACGACGAACGTTTCGGCGCATGTAAAGTTCCGGAACTTGAGGAGTAGGATTGCCTGGGGCTAGACGCTCAGTTGGTGGCCCCCATGTCAGCTACGCTGCGGCTGTAAAGGACGTTGGTCTAGCTGTTCATGCTAACGATGAGGTTCAGATGTGGCTGGTATGTTTTGAGTGTGGCTAGCTGGCGAGTATGATATGTTCGGCCAGGCTGCGGACGTAACAGCAGGATTTCAAAGAGACCCAGTGGCTTTTGTCAAACTATATTGCTACTTGTCTATGTGTGATCCTCTCCAGCTGAAACAAGACAGTACTTTCTCGTAAAAGGGATAATTGCTATTTTTAATGGCACGCACTAGATAAACAATCCTTTGGCTGGCTGTGAGGCTACCCGCTTCTAAGCGCACTGCGATCATATCATTCTCAGAAATCACAGTTTTTCTAGAAAAAATGGGACTCTACAGCGACAAATGGCATTTAAGACACCATTTTCACCCCAGGCGACAGGTCTTACATCTGGGGTTATCACTGCGGGCTAGCATTGGTGGTTTCACATCAGTGAACCTGTCTATGTACTCGAGTGAGTCTTGAGCCGTTGGTGTGAGGGTTATGGATCGTTTAGTCTAGACCGCCAAACGAACACGTCACTGCGCATGTGGGTAGGATTTACGCACTCAATAGGAGATCGAGTATGAAACCTGAAGTTTCTTACTCATACAAACTATCAACAAAACTTGGAGTTTTTTGAACTGAGACTCATGCTTGTGATCTACAGGCTGAGATACTGGCAGGCTAGCGAATGGCCTTTGTTTTCCCATGGGCTTGGGCTTGGAGTTACACTCAAATCGAGTAACGATCCGATATAACTTGTCTCCTTGGAAAGGACTGTGTAAAGTTGAAAGATACTTTATGGAAGAGTGGATCGTGTTGAAATCTTTACATGTAGCACGTCATAATTGTGAGTAAAACCATGCGCTGGAGCGTAGTGGAATATGTGGAAGAGACACTGGATGGACCGGAAGATTTAATGTTTACCATTGTCTCGTCTCATATCTGTATTTAAACAAAGTATCGACGTCATACATACACGATTTATGTCAATCAGTTTAAGCCCATATATCATGCCCTATAAGAAAAGAGCCATTACAACCGGCGCTACCTTCGTCCCATAAGAGAACGGGGTTCGGGCATTTGCCGGTTTAGTGGTGACGATTCAAGATCTAGTTTACCTCAAAATCCGGGCCACTGGCAGTGGCAAAATTGATGTGCATGCACCAAGAAACGAATCTCGCTTCGAGGAATAAAGCCTGGTAACTGCCACTACTAATCGCGGTGGCTTATCCTTAATCTTGACGCCTGTGCGTTCACACAAGACTCCTGGAAAACACACAAGCCTCGTTATTGGGTGTATTAGTTCAGCTGCGACTGCCGATCAAGCTCCAGTGCCTCGATACTAAAGGCGGATCGGTACGAGGTGCGATCCATCTACTCTGTAAGCACGCATCTCGTGGGATCAGGATCAAGTTATTCCCTCCAGCTACATGACCAATGATGAAGAACACAACGATGGATTTCATCATCTATAAAACGACTGGTAAGGTTGAAAAACTTTCTGATCTCTTCACGTGGCACTAGAGAGCTAGTGGCAACGAATATCTCAAACCTAAGTAGGATGATCTGGCGATAATGATTTTTTGGCAGGTCTGGTGGCTGATGTAAGTTGAAAGTAGATGACGACGTGGTTGATGTCAGGCTTAAAGAATTGGGGGACAGTTAAGATATTGCCCAAATTGAGTCTCGATGCCAACATGCAGAAAGTTGATGGAAAGGGGGGGGAAAGGAGTGAGACATCCAAGACATTGGCTGATGCCACGTCAAACAGAGCTGGATACCATCCAGATACTATCTACCGATAGAAGCTGCAGGACATCACGGCAAGGGGTACCATCGAGCCCTTAGTTGTTGGCAGTAATCTCTCCACGCGACTCGCTTAACCGCCAGAGTCAGTTTCCTGTGAGTCGTGTTAGTCATTGGTTCCTCTCCAATTCTTGTCGATCCTAAGATGGCCTTTTCGGGTCGCATATCCTCTAGCTGAACCATCTATTACCTTTTCACACCTCGTCCAGCTTCGCATCAAATTACGCACCGAGGGTCGTCCACCTCCTTATGGAGAACAGCAGACGTTCGCGGCACGACACTCGGATCGACCACGAGCTAGAGATCCTCAAAGAAAACATCCAGGAATCGTGCGACGATGCAACCACGTATAATCGCAGTTGACTTAGTATCGTGAGATACATGACCATTTTGGCTTGAAGCAGGCGCTGCTTGAGGCGGGTCTAAGATTGGAGAGAGAGCCGCAGAGGAGGTCGATGGAGCTGGGAACGAGGCTGAGGGTGATGGTGATGGCGGAGGAGGAAGTCGAAGGCGAAGGACAAAGATGAGACCTGGATCAGTTATCTAAATATCTCCCTGCCAAGGCTCGCCAATGCTTTCAGTCGTACAGTCATTCAATTAATTATTCACTTGATCGTAGCTCCTAGTTGAGGTTTCTGGCGACGCGGACCACTGCACTTGTCCGCAGGCTGTAGGGGTTGTGAGCCAGTGAGTGAGAACCTAACGTATCCAAAGCGGCGTATTGCTCTGATTGGTGAACGAGAGCCAGTTATTTTTGGGACAAGGGGGCTGAATATTATAACTTGATTAACTTTCCCCTAATTGTTAGTAGGCACGTACCCCCACTGAGTGTCCCCCGGAGTCTGTGAGTATTCTATTGGCTTCGTGCAGCGGGAGGAGCTGGATAGACGTCTATTCCAAAGTTGATTTCTGCGCCAAGGAACACTTGTATAGACAAGGGGCGGGGGTTGGCTCAGGGATCTTGGGGAGTAGCCACTATTTGGTCGAGTAACTCGGATCTTCTTGTTACGAATGGCCTGGCTAGAACTCTCGACTAGCTGGTGGACGGAGAGGGAGCGTAGGCGCGACGGCGTCGAAGACCTTGGGAAGGCGATATCGTCGAGAACTTGGATCTCGAAGATCAGTAGAACTGCGATGGAGAGAGTGGGTGATGTCACGCATATCTCTAACGAGGGCTTTGGGAGGAACTGGCTCACCGACACCGTCAATTTCGTTTGTGACCGTGGCTACTACCACCTCCGGAACAGAGGTTACCCTGTAAGTAGCAAAACACAGGCAAATGTTGACATTGGCCGCAGGTTATCTTCTTTGACAGTCGACGTGATGCGTGTTAAGGGCGCGTCGTATGAGGACGACCAGCGACTGTCTGCAAAGCCGCCAAATTCCGATGTCGGCCATCATGTCTTTTCTGCGGTGGAGGGTCAGACCAAGGCATCGGGAGGGTAATCCAGAAGCCTAAGCAAAATGGCTTGCAACAGTCACGGGTTGCTAGTCTGGGTAGTTGACACGTCGAGGAGATGGATGAAGACCTAATAGCCCTCCCGCTCAAGGACAACTCAAGGTTACTGGGAGAAGCCATAGTAGGTAGCTTCTGACCAGAGCAATCCACAGGCAAGTCATGCCAAACCTTTCTGTGGGATGCTTGTTGCTAGTTGAAGGTTGTCAGGCCTATGGCGATAGGGCCATCTGCACGAAATCCGTAAGATCTTGAATGTTATATGGGCCACGGTTTGCACATATTTACCTGAATTGCCACCTAGTTACACTGGCGACGCTAGACATAAACTAAGATCCTGCTGCTGTTGTTCCAATGCCTGCTACGACCGGTTCTGGTGCCATAGCTAGTCCCTGTGAAGGAATCTGCTGGACGCAGCGTAATCATGACGCATTGACTTCCATTACCATCAACTTTGTCCCAGACTTCTTTGATCCTTAACTCTAGCCTGCACCGACGCCTAAGCCGGGGGCGCGTGCTCTGCTACAAGATTTGCCCCATCGCCGACGAAAGACTCAATATCCTTATATTCCACGTCTACGCGCAGATATACAGCAATTTAGCCCTTTCTTGATGATCGAAACAGGCCGCCATCAGCGAGTGGTAGCTGATGCCTACTGCTGTGAAAGAACGCCAAGACATTACTAAGTCGGTCTACTTTCTGTGCATAATGAATCTGTATCTTGATGGTTATTGTTTGTGATTGTGCAATGCTGCCGATATGGTAAGCACCCTGAAACTCCAACTCGAACCTCAAGTCAGCATCTCTTCTCCAAGGGGATGCCTAGTGACGGCGGTTAAAAGGCTACGATAGGACTCATAGCAATCTATCGATAATGGAACAAATGAAATGAGACTGTCCCCATCAGCTCGGATGTCTCTCTATCGGCATTGGCCCTGGGTATCTCGGCTAAATCGCCCGGGCTTATCCGCAACTCGAGTCATCAGTCGCTCTGCTGAGAGACAAATAAGCGGATCCTATAGAAGAAGAGTATCTGTCTACGCCATAAAGCCACACGGGAGAAGTAGGGGAGTATGGTAAAGAAACTTCTCTGTACTTGTCCTAAAAATAATAATTCTCATTCTGACCTTAGATATCAGATTATATAGAAGATCCTTCTCTGTTTCGAAATCCGACTACGGTTCTAGCAGATGCTGGGTCTTTGCGCTTCGTTCCCGACTTCGTCTGGCGGTGGACACCCAATTTGGGCAATGTTTTGCTGGCTTATCGAACCAGTAGGTGGGACTGACGCTTCCCAATCGCTGGTTCCAACGATGTGACGGGCGTTAGAAGATAAGTAGGTAGCCGGACGGCGGTGTCGAGAAGTCGACTATGGGTAGAAAGTGAAAGAGGTTGAAAGATGATTCTTTTGTGGTTCTCATCCGGGTGTTTATCTGACTTTATGTTAGTTTGTCCGAGACGCTCTCATCAGGCCTTGGGCGAAACCTTGAGTAAAACCGCCAGGAGAACAAAGATCAATGCCGTAGACGATGTTGATGGAGCTGCACAGATTTGACAAACCAGTAAAATAGTAAGATACAGCGCAGCTTCCAGCACAGTGTGGTGCATGGGAATAGCCAAGGGGGGAATGATTAGAATTGGAGATAGTCGAATCGAGAAACTCAATAGGATAATGTATTAAGGCCAACGATCTAGAGAAGTGTCTGAGCTTAAGGCAACAGCCCGTCATATTTACCTAATGTCGGTGCCTCTATTGTGTGATGTGATGATGGTACGTGGAAAAAACAAATATAGGGTTGACCACAGTGAAACAACTCCCTGCAGGCAAGCATCTCCAAGTTCAACATCCCTTAACAAGGCACTCATGCTATTGGTGAAGTTATAAATCACAGGCTCGGGGCCGTATTGAGGTGATCGGGCTATCAGCTGGCTGGCTGCAATCTGAGACTCAATGGATATTCTGTACCTGCAGGTCAGAAACGAATCAAAACGCATCCCGCTAACGATTTGAAGGACCTTTGAGAGATCATTGTTCCCCTTGTCAGGTTCTCGTGAGGAATCCTAGTAGGTAAGGTAGTATCGAACTACACCGTGTTTAGAAAGCATTCTATTAAGATTTGCATCGGAAGTGTAGAAACCTGAAGATAGTGTTAAGTGAAACTCTAGAACAAAGATTTCCTCACAGTGTTTCTAGTCTTTTAAGTCGAATCACTATCAATCGATGGCATGACATGCCGGCGTAGCGTACAAGGACCGTGTGAGCTTCGGCGTTAGACATTGCACCTTCAGTTTTAGTACTGGCCTCGGATCTTGCCAAGAAACAATCACAAACGCGATTAGTTCACTGTTCAGTTTCAGGTCATTACGATGGTCTTTGACTATTATACACTCACATGGCCCACCTCTTTAGCCAAGAGACCAAGGATATCAAGCTCGTTCCCTGAAGGATACAACCACACTCATGCAGCTATGCCACGATTTCTTAACTGTATCTGCCATCCTATGACAGCAGCATGAGATATCTTCCTTACTGATTGTCTTGGGTTGTTGCAGCCTGTTGACTACCTCGATCCAACCTACCTTCATCTCCAGCTGTGACTCTTTGGCTGTTCTTCTTCTGTGGGTAATAGTTATTCGCTTGACGCTCTACCACACTAGGGACAATTGCGACTGTCCAGACAAAGTGTCTCTCATAGTCCTCATTTACTAGCTGGCAACTTAAGACCGGATCTTCAGGCACTTCACATGGCTTTTGAAGGACAGCTACGATGCATAACCTGACTCGTATGTGATGTGATACCTCTGTCACCCCCTCGGCATCAAGTCTGCCTCAACTTCACTTTCATGTAGTCGGATAATCTAGTAGATCTTTCTCATACCCCGAACTAACGCCATTTCATTATCCCATCAATCCAGAACTTCTAAGAATAAGGCTAAAGTCATCGCATTGAACATAAAACCCACCCCCATAAAGTCCAAAGCCCAAAGTGATACTAACGATCGAACCCCACCTTCTCTTTAATAACCTCCTTCGCGATTTAACTTATCCTAAACTATTTATATCCCGCATAAGTTCCTCTGGTAGCCCAGGATCACTTTCCTTCCACTCCGCTTGGATCGCCCAGATCCTATAGCAGACTATTCCCTTGATCATTTCATCCAATGCTTCTTACAGATCCTGCACTGATCTCTGGTGCATATCTGCACAGGCTTGCTCGAATTTTGGCTCCAGAGGAGTGATTAGTGCTGGTAACTGGTGCGGACGAGGTTATTCTCAGGGATTCGGTTCACAGCGGTGGTAAGCAATAGAGTGGGAGCCCAGAGCAAAATAGAGCCTACCAACGGGGTCGCATCTACCATATCAGGCCCAATCATAGGGAGGGCGGAAATAATAGAGGATAACGAGGGTTGGGTAAACTAGGGAGAAGGGTCAGGGGAGCGAACAGAAGCGGTATCAGGAGGAAGATAAACATTGCGAGGCTGGAGTGGCCGAGAAGGTTAAGGACGCTAAGAAGACTAGCTAGCACCTCCATGCCTCTTGTCACACAGTGCCGGTGTGTGC
>JABCKB010000514.1:0-21841 GCA_013184455.1 Fusarium continuum | reverse complement strand
CTGCTACCCCGTCGAGAGAATTGATCTTCCTCCCGATCGCTTTCGACCTCCTGAACAGCCCGAAAGCTCAAACCCATTCACCTTCGCACCAAGCTCACCGAGCTCTATGTCGCCCACGCGCCTATTCAAGTCCCCCTCCAACTCCCCACTCGCCTCCCCGCGAACCCCGATATCTCCCTTCAGCGACACGCGCCGCGCTCCCTACACCAGCCTTCACACCGCGCGTCTGGCCGCCCAAGCCCGACTTGAAGCAGCCCGCTCTCGCCCACGCTTTACCGTCAACGTCATCGACGAAGACGGCACGACAACAGAGACCTTCTCCATGGCAGGCTTCATCGGCACAGCTGGAAGTCCCATCAAGTACCACCTCCTGTCTGACCGCGGCACCACGGACGACAAGGGCGGTCTTGTAGACGTGAGAGATCTCGACGGCGACGCGGGGGAGAGTCTTGCTGGTGGAAGAGAGGGGTGCACTGGACGCTGGAACATGCGCGATGGTGTTGTGGCGGATAAGAAGGAGAAAGAAAAGTGGTGGCATACGGAGAGAGGTCGATGGGCGAAGGTGTCGCTATGATGGCAATGTGTAATCTTCACTTGAAGTGATCAAGGGTGGATGGATAACAGTGTGGTTATGATTTACGGCCGGCATGTACAAGAAAACGATATGCAACGGAACGGAACGGATACATGGAAAAGTCCCTCGGAGGGAATGACATTATATGGCGTTTTGTTTTTAAAATCTATATATTAAGCATAGTGGACGGACAAACAAGATTGGGCTCATAGTATAGGTTTGTACGAAAACAACGATTGTACAAACAAACAGAATATCTTGATATATATACATTAGAAGAATTTACATGCATTGTGAAACTTGGACAAGATAGTCAGAATGTTGGTACTTTGAGCAATAGCATGGGCAGTAAGCAGCAGCACAAACAGCAGTACACAAAGTAGATGAAATATACTTGTGAACCATATAGTCAAGTCAATTCTATCAAGAGAAAATTACAGCTACCAGCCTCGATATGGAACAAAACGCCTTTATGCCTATCCACACCCGCCTCGCAAATTGTCTGGACAAACAAACGACTTGCTATACGCCTTGACCACGACTGCTCTCGTACCATATGCAAAACAATTAAACGTTTTTTTTTCTTCTTCCGGCCAATTATCGACATCGTTGCTATCAACCATGTCTGAGAAACAGAGTTATGTTCCGTCTCGACTACATATCTGTAGATTTTTTGTTTTTGTTCTTCTCATGCTAAAAGTCGTTAAAAAATAGTGCTTGATCTTGATCCGCCACGACCTCCTTTCCAGAGTATGTGATATCGCGTATATGATGATGTTGAGGGGAAAAAAGCAAAGAAAAAAATTAGCCCGCAGAGCAATCCAACATGTATCTCGCCATGAACCTTCGGCTGAGAAGGGCTGCCGCCCTATTAAGGTTGCTATGATTGAATAACAACAGCACGCCAGTGCCGGTAAAAAAAACACACACACACACATAAATAAGTCCGACACCTGATACTCCGTAACCTGTACAAAATGCGGAGCTGCAGGACTCTTCGGATGACCCTAAGGAAAGAAGATCTGGCAAGTGGCCCAAGATTGGTCTAGAAAAATCGGCTCTTCTTCTTGTCTTTCTTGTTAGCATCGTTGCGCAGGATGTCGTCAAAGGTTGCACCAGTCTGCTCGGCAGGTGGTGACTCTGTTTGAGGATAACTTGGGTGACTCAGGGTCGCCAAGTTACCAACAGATGAGTTTCGAGAGCCCACCATGAGACTAGGGGGGCGTCCCCCGAGAGAACTGCTACGTTCTCCAAAGGGACTAGGGGGCTGGAGCGGCACGGGCTCCAGACCCAAAGCGATACTTGATCGCCAGGCTTGGTTTGCTCGGTGTCCGCCAGGGGAGTGCGTGCGAGGTCGGAGAGAGGCTGAAGGGCTGCCAATAGGAGAGGGAGGGGTATTGTAGCCATTGCCAAAGGACGCTGGTGGTGTGGGAGCGAAGTCGTCGTTGTCTAAGAACATGGATCGCGGAGGCTGCAAAGGCGACAGCGAAGGCTCGGCTGTTGCTTGTGCAGGAAGTCCTGTGCCACCGTTCTCCTCCCACTGGGTAGCGGCGAGCCAACAGTGACTTCGGTGATAGGTAGCTTCGACGCTGAAGAGAACGGCATCCTGAGAAAGCTCGACCAAGCCACCTCCACCAGCCACCTCGTACCACATCTTCTTGACTTGCTGGTCAGGAACCCAAGGTGGGTTACCCATAGGAGGCTCGCAAAGGAAGTACTCGACACCCTCGGTGAACTGCATGCCGGGGGCATCCACAACCAAGACAGGCAGCGACTGGATCACCACATAGAGGAATAGCCAGTAACCGATGCGCTGGTCCGCAAAATCTTGAGGCGTCTTGCCTCGGGCCTCACGGAGCTCAAACTCCTTGAACTTGTCCAAGAAAGGAACCTTAGTGGCATTGGTATCGTAGTTGTAAGCCTTGTTCAAGATGAGGATGAGCTCGTGTTCCTTGATATTCTTGTCGAACTTTGCCTGCTTCTTAGATGAGAGCGTATCGTACGTTTCTAGAATAGATGTCGCAGAAGGCAATTGCGGGCAATCGTAAGGAATTGGAGGGAGGACGGGCGGCTTTGAGCGATCGAACTCGGACATGATGTTTCGGAGGGCAGACATGATCATCTTGTCGGCTTCGTTAGAAAGTTCGGGAACCTCATCCATGATTCTCGATGTTCGGTTGTTACGATCAACTAGCAGGTCATAAAGAGCACACATGTCCGAGTATAGGACCTTTAGGACAAGCCTATTGAGTCCGCTCTCGGAGAAGGGGTTCTTCTTGCTGCTAGCCTTGGGTGGCCAGTTGCCGAACGCGGTCTTATAGTAGCCCAGGACAAGACTTCGCATCTTGGTAAATGATTGCCTCCAAACCTTGAATCGAACGCTCCTAAGCTCCGACATGGAAGTTGAGTTTGCAATGCCTGAGAACAGCGCCGGGAAGTCGAATTGTTCCAGGTGCATGTTGGCATTGTGTTGTCGGTTGAGCAAATCGAGATGGGCTCGTTCCAGGCTCACGCGTGTCTTGGGCGAAACCTGCTGGAACAGCGGGAGCTTGAGCTCCATGATGGCCGAGTACTTGCCCGCGGCATGGGCAAAAGCCTCGTTATAAAGATCGGACGATCGCATACGCTCTCCTAGAATCAGTGCCTCGAGTGTCTTCTCCCTGCTGTGTCGGCAGTCTGCAAGGGCGTGCTGGTCCATGTAGAACCCGAAGCTGAGATCAACAGCGTCTCCAAAAGTATTTCCATCAAAGCTAGTGAAGCCATACTCTTCCAAGAGTGCGGCGATTTCAAGGAATGCCTGGAAGTTGGAGGGCCGAGCTTTGGTCGCTACAAGAGGCTGCCCAGTCAAGAAGGCAAATAGATTGCGGATGGCAACTAGACGTTCCAAGTCAGGTTGTGTTTCTTGCCCGGGAGCTCCGGTGGGAAGGTATAGTTGGAAGCAATCTTCGGCTCCTTCATCCGGAGAGGGAGGAGAATTTGACGGAGATAGGTATCGGTTTGCGTCTTCAGCAGTCAGGCTGTCGCGGCCGCTGAAACTCTTGGTTCGGTCCCTGCCCATGGGCATCTCCCGCTCCCGCTGAATAAGTTCGTTGAAAATCCAGGATGAACTAATGGTGAATTCTTGAACTTTGAATGACGGCCCGCAGCCACTGCTCTTGGGGTACAGGTATACAAGCACAGCTCCGCTCTCGTTCCAAAGTTCCGGAACCTAATCGTGCGCAAAGATTAACTCTGAAACTAAGGTTCAACGGGGGAGTAACGTCACTTACCTTTTCTCCGTTCTTGAGGAACGAGGCATTGTACTCAGCTCGTGTATCGTCGGACAGAACCCAGGCGATTGACGCGTTTGCGTTGGTGACGTCCGTCGAATTGGAGCGGGATCTTCCGCCAGGAAACCAACTTCTTCGGAGACGACCTCGGGTTGGGCTCTGGTTGGCATCACCTTTAGATGAGCTGGGTCGGATGGCGAGGGGTGTAGAAACCACCCGGCTCTTGGTGTTGCTGTTACGGCCATTCGGAGACTGAACTGAAGATGCGCGACGTCCACGGTCAGGACCTGGAGATGTCTGTCTGGCTTTGCCAACCTGGGTTGATTCGCTGTATGAGTTACTCGACGTATGCTGAAGAGAGCCGCTCCTCGACCTAGCAGCGGGGTTCTCCTTTCGCAGCTTTCCGCCTCTGCTGGTGAAATTCTCCGAAGGGGAGGCAGGAATTGGCGGAGGAGGCATGTTAGGCTCATGCGGACTCAGAGTAGCCCGCTGCACCTCGGGAGACGGGGGAATCGGGGCCATGATCTGGGGGTTGGGGCTCTGTTGACCGTCGAGACTGTCGCTGCCGCGTGTGGGAATCGAGTCCGGGCTGGGCGGGGAAGCCTGATAGCCGGGCTGCTCTTGGCCATGAGCCTGGCATGCCAGAGCGTCGTGGTAATCGTCCGTCATCCGGACGGTGGGTTCGATTATGCTGGGAGTAGTAGACGAGGCGCTGTCGTCGACGGTTGTTGGGGGGGTTGCCGCCGTGTTAGTGGTGGTTGATGTATCCGTGGGAGAAGAAGATTTGGTGGGTGCAGGAGAAGCAGCGGCTGTGGCAGCGGGAGCGGAGGGGGCCGCAGGTACCGGAGGCGTTGGCGCAGATTTTGAAGTAGCTGGGGCGGCTGCAGAGGAATCCGACGGCAGGACGAGCGATGGTAGAAAAGATGAAAGTCGATTGCCCCAGAATCTGGACATGCGATGCGAGCCCTTAGAAGGAGACAGGTTTGCCGTCGACAGCGATTTTGACAGGGAAGCCTTGGAAGATGAGTCGTTGCGTTTACGAAGAGTCTTTTGCTCGGCGGAACGAGGACGGTTGTTGTGTTGCACAGCGTCTTGGTCTTGCTGCGAGCTGGAGCCGGGGTGAGGCAGATTGGTGGTGGACTTTGAAGAGCCAATATTGGAACCTCGCAGCTGAGCAAGGTCTGCAGTGTTTGACTTTCTCACACTCTTGCGAGGAGAGGGCGAGGAGGAATCAGGGTCTGTGTTGGACCGCAGCATGGAGGGCATTATAGAAGCCCGAAAGGACCTACTCGACGTCATGATGGGCAATTCCGATCTGACCTAAACTTGACCTGACCGGATCGTCCAAACGCCAGCGTTACATGCAGCAAACAAAAACAGAGTATGCTGAGAAGAGCTGCGGCAGCGTCTGCGGCAGCGGCACAGGTGCGTGTGGCGAGGGGTCAGACCGAGCGAGCGAGCGACTTTTGAAAGAAACCAAGGTAAAAAGCAAAGCAAAGCAAGCAAGCAACCAATGCAAGCCAAGGCAAGGTAAGGCAAGCTATGAAAGGTGTAAAACGTGTATAAGGGGGGGTGGACCAGCGGGTCAACGATTCTTTATGTCGGAAAACCCGCAAGAAAGAAAAAGAAAGAACTGAGCTCGACAGAGACAGGAAAAGACGGCAACAGGCGTCACTAAGAAAAAAAAGAAAAAGGTCAGCCAAGGCCCTTTTCCACTAGAAACCATGAAAGGGAATACACAGGGCACACAGTATTTTAGTCTGTGGCTGCGTGTCAGATCTAGGACGGGTTTTCCCTGCGCCGGGACAAGCCCCCAAAAGACGGAGACTCGCATCTAAAAATGCCCCAGAAGGGCCCCATAAAAGGCCAAGGCCTGGAAATGCTCGACGCTGGCTGGCTGTTTGACGGGTACTTGGGGTACTTCACCCGGTACCTGGGCGGCATGCTGCTACTTTTTGGCGCCAGTTTTGGCTTGACTTACCCGGAGTGTGAGGTGAGGTGGTCTCTGGATCAACCGGGACGGGGTCAGGTTCGGGGGCTCGGTAATTGGTGGGTACGCAATGACGTTGGCTGCTGAGTATTCAGAGAGAGAACCCTTCCGTTCTCCTGAAAGCACTTCTACTTGGTAGATAGAGAGTTCAAAGTTGGACAGGCGAGACATTAATGAACTGCCAAAAACTCCGCTGTTTCATTTGTCCACTCAACTGCGGAAATCGGATGTGCCGTGCCTAGAACAGTGCGCTGCTCATGTACATGCATGCATCTGTGTTTACCCTCTTACGATGCCATGTTTCTCATCTCTCCAGCCCCAACCAGGCTTCGTGCTCGTGCTCATGCTCGTCAGCCAGCGCCTTATGTTGTTGCTGCTGTATGTACTGTACTGTACACACATGGGTACTCGTGTCCCGTAGCAGGCTACGCGCTACCACCACGGATCTGTGACATCGGAGACGAGGCATCCAATCCATCCTGACATTGCAGCGGGTCTCTCTGGTCTGGACAGCTCTTCCATCTCTTTTGTGGCCTGGGCTGAGACTGATGACAAGTGGAGCTGTTCAACAGAAGGCCAAGCCTGAGTGAGACTGAAAGGAGGAGAATGGATAATAACAAAGGGGAGACCTCATCTAATATCGGCAGGGAGGCGAGTAAACTGCTTGAAAGACACTCGGTTGCATGGAATAAACGTTGGTCCTTTCTAGAATTTCAATATAGCTAGCTTAGTACCTACTGTAGCTGACATAGCTAGCTACTAAGGTGACTGTCTTACTCCATGGTGCCACTTGGTGCTGTCTGGGAGTGAATAAATACATAAGGCAGATGCCTACAGCCCCTTGGGACCCTGCCACTTGGGAAGCACACTGTAAGGTTCCTCGTATTTCAATGTTTGATCTACCAATATCTGCAAATCTCTAATTTACAACCATGAATCTCTTGGTATTGCGACCAGCATAAAACGCACCTGAATCCCTCCCTCATCATCGACAGCTGCGGTACGTACCAAGCATGGCTGTACAAAACTTACAGTAAGCTCTAGTTGCGAGCATTCGAGTCTTCATTGCCCAATGCTTCTCCGCCCAGGGTGGCTTTGGCCAACGGTGCGCACATTTCCATTTCTCTCAGGGATGAGGTGCTTTTCTCTGCTGAGCGCCCAAGTCCAAAAAGTTGTAAGGGGTGGGCCGAATTAGCCAAGGAAGTTCCGGGCGTTGGCTAATAATGGGAGAGAGAGAAAGAGAGAGAAACAGTGTGCAACATAATAGTCTAGCACCTAGGTAATATCCATCTTATGCAATTAGCTGCCACTATGGCGAGAGTAAGGCCATGTTTTGGTAGGCAGCGCGGCTGTGCGGGATTGAGCCTCAAGGGGACTGCGTGGAGAAGTCAAACACAACAATGGACCCTGCGTGCGGTACCTGGAAGTACTTGGGAGTGACATGCAATCCATCACGTCTGGTGCCTAGATGTCAATGGATGATCCTCAGCCGGGCTGAACTGAGATGTTGCTGGGTTGGAATTAACATCGACACCACAGAGCACCTCCTTGGCCAGTAACATTTACGCCAGGGATCAATCAGACAGGAAGGATCAGCGAGAGCCAACCGTCGACCCCACGCTCTCCCTACCGCTCACAGTGCTTGGCCGTTTCGAGTTTCAGCTATTTCTTCTGGACGTCCCCCCGAAGGGTTGGGTGAGGTTGCAGGGCTAGCAGAGGCATGCCTCACATTTTGAGATGTGAGTTTGAGATGGGGAAGTGCTAGTCTGAGATTACTATCCGTAGTTACGTACAAAATCAATCGCACGATTTCCCCACGTCCGTCCAATCCGCTCTTGAATGTCCTGTTTATATTGACTGTTGTTGTTCTCCTCCAAACCGTGATCAACGTGGTGTCGTTTGGGACTTCTGTGTCACCGCCACATCCCGAATCAGCGTTGTTCCAGGTGGTTTTGTGGCTGTCGCCGAAAACAACGCTCAAACCGGTTACCGGTACCGGTACTGTACAGTTATCGGCACCTACATCGAATCACCCAAAATTCTGCCTCTTCTTGAAGTACTGCCGCAGCGCACCACATCACCGCATCACAAGCTTCAACCGTCGTCATCCTCTTGGAGGCCAAGCAGAGACTCGTCATCACAGGTCAGAAACGCCAGCGGCCAAAGAGAGTCTGTCTGCGCGGCAAAAACTCCCCGCCCTGCTTCGACCCCATCCAGCATCGCCCCCCTTTTCGCTCACTTGCGTCGAAAACTATTTTGTTCCCCTTTGCCCGTAGCTGGTGCTCGCCTCATAAGATCTACAAACCCAACTCACAAAAACATGACGCCCTGGTTGGTCGTTTTCGTCTCGCTTACAAATGGATCGCCTTGTGCGGGCGATTGACAGGTTACAGTAGGAATTCAATAAACCGGGGGAAAAGTATCCGGTTACGATGCTTCTCTCCTCGTATTTCAGACCAACTCGAAGGCACATGATGGTAAAGTCGCAAACTATATCGACAAACCCCATCTAGTGAGGTCTTGGAAGTTCGTACCCAACTCGTACTCTGTATTCTCGCTTTGCTCGGCCGACTCGTGTGCGATGCCAGCTATTGCACGAGTCGCCATCGCAGGAAAAAGTATCTGTAAAACAAGGGGCTTATGGCCCTGCATGTAGCACCGTACCCAACAGCGCCCATGATCGTCGCCTCTATATGTAATCTCCAAACTTCAAAGAATTTCGTCAAACAAGTTACTTGTTGTCATCAAGTGCGTGCCACCCCGGAGACCGTGCTCAATAATTTAACGCCGCGGTAATGTTTTACAAGATTGCTTGTCAGGAAGGCGTCTGGTCCGAACAGCGCCTCAATGTCGTACTCTGCATTAGATGAGTTGATTACAGTAAATGGTGTTTTAAGAAGAGCAAAATAAAATAAAATAAAAACCAACTGCCGCACACACTGTAAAGGTAGATCAGCGTCATACTTTAGTCCCCTGGCGTGGCCGGCCCATCACTTGCCTCGCTTTGAGGGGCTGAGCGGTAGCCGAAATTGGCCCTGCACATCAGAAAAGGGAAAGCAAAGGAGGAGGGGTCCATTGCCTACTAAGCACATGCCACAACGGAGAGTAGAGAGACAGCGTGAGAGTTTCTAATGGCTCTTGGAAGCTCTTGGCTCCGTCCTCGGCTCTAGTTCACGGGTGGGTGCTTAACGTGCAGACACAGACGCGGACGCATGGCTGTGCTGCTGCGCGTCTGGTACCTTTTTATAGAACGTACCGGAAAATCGTCCAACCCAAGTCTGGAGCTTGGTCTTGTTCTCCCCCAAAACGGCACTGCAAATCCCTTCTAGAGAAGAGTCAGCTTAGGCGCCTGTGTTATTGCTCTTCTCAACCAACAATTTTGTGCTCTTTGAGGCGGGCCGACAGGTCGACTGTTCTTATTCGGGCCCCACTGAATTCATTACAACACTGCAGGTGCAAAAGTCATATAACAGTCCTAGACCTGTCTATACCTGTATACCACTCCTTTAGACCTGCAACCTCTAAAGTGGGTTCGGAACAGTTAATGCAACGCCGGTGTATCAACTTTAGTAAGCTACCGGGTTAATTTTAAAGAATCCTAAGCAATAAGCGCTTATGTGTACATACTAAACTTGACCCTGGCTTTCACTATAATGTCGTGCTTTTCAATGCAAGCGCGATCGAGCCGGACTCTGCCTCACGTACGGAGTGCTTAACTCAAGTCACTTGTTGAAAAGGCACGTACCGTTGCAATTCGTCTCTGGCGGTGCATGCATCGACTTCACGTGACGTAAATTTTCCTATTTAGGTCGATTCCAACTCACCGAGGCCCATAATTATAATACACTCCCATTGGACTACTCTTCTCGTGACCCCGCCAATTCCCACTGGTCCAATGACTGATGAAGGATATCACGAATGTTCAAGTCATGGAGGAAGATGATACCTTAAACCAACTTCATATCTGGTATCGACTTATAAATCATTAAAAAAATGGGTACAGAATCGGCTTGTACATCGCAGCTCTCGTCTTATTCTCCTAATTATGCTGATCTAGAAGAGTTTCTTGATGTTCAGCGTCTCTGTGACGATGCTTCAACACCTCCAGACGAACCAGCCCAAACCCATATATCTCTACATGAGATCACCACCCCTGCCGGCACTAATAACCATATACGCTCTGAACAAAAGAGACAAGATGACACACAACGTGGCAATAAACAGAATCGGTCACAAGCGCCGTCGAAACGAAGAGGAGTGCGTCAAAATGTCTCACTTCCTAAATACTCTGTCATCTGCTTTCCCTCAAACCCCACCAAACCCGATGGCATCAAGAAGAAGAGAAAGGATTTCGACGAAAACAGACGACTCGAGGTTGCGCAAGTGCGCAAGAACGGTGCTTGTTTCAGATGCAAAGTACGAAGAATATCTGTACGTGGCCCATCGACTTATACCAAGCATCTTCTACTAGCAAAGGTTGACCGCTCAGTGTGGCGTAGGAGCGCCATGTCAGGCATGCGAGACAGCTGCTGGCATCCTTGGAACTCAGCTATGTATTCGCGAGAAGTTGACAAAGATGAGGTTCAGTTCGGGGGGTCAGTTTGCACATTGGGCTGGACTCATATCTGGGTAAAGCTGATGAACTTTAGACCTTCACTACATCGATTATACCGCACGACTGCTCGACCAGGAGCTCATCGCCGGGACTACTCATCTAGGGCCACATCGTAAAGTCTCCTTGTCTATGGACTACCTTGATAATCCAGCTCTAGAGGTTGAAGTCCAGGATTACTATGGAAACAAATCACCTCCATGGTTTTGCTGTTGGGTTGTGACAGACCAGGTCGGCGGCCAAGTAGAATCTTACCGACAAGAGAGTGCCCGCTATGCATTACCGCAGCTTCTTCCACCCAGTCATTTGATTGATTGGGTTGAAAGAATCGTTGCTCACCAAGAGACCCGATGCATAGGCTTTCAGCAAGCCGTGGATTCATTCATCTTGAGATACAGTCAGTCGAATGCACACCTACCAATGGTGAGTATTCCCTCCACCAAACGCCTCGCTCCGCCGTCTAACACAGTTCAGCATGACTTTGTTCGCAAAGTGCACAAACTCAATTGCCTGACCAAGATCCGCCTCGGGCTTATTCTGTGCGTTGAAGAGGGGGGCAATATGACACCACCTTCTTGTGCTCTACACACGCAGTTCGGCCAGATCTCCAAGGCGGCCTCTCAACCGATCGAGAAAGAGGTTCTCCTAGAGCTGGAAAAGATGGTCTTTGGCACTGCAGGGATCGGGCCCGATAACTCTATAGCCCTTTGGGCCAGTCTGTGGTGCTTGATACTCATGTACCGGAAACTGGTCCACACATATATGGCATTTCAAGAATTCCCCTGTCATGTGCCCGAAGACTACAGCGGCTTCCCGGAATGCAAGCTAGAGGTCGGCACACACTTTTACCACTATCTTGTGTCCATATACTCGGCCCTCTTCCGCGTCACTAGTCCTCTGTATGCAGATTTCCGGGTGTCAGGCACGCGCAAGCTGCTGGGGGATGACGAGTCTCTGATAGCAGCTTTCATGAGCTTACGCACTGAGAGCTTCTATTTCCGTGAGTATGAACCATACAGCCTTGGATCCCAAGCTGACCGTATCTCCAGAAAGAGAGTCAATGTCCATGTCAGCGTCGCACGACCAACTACTGCGCCGGATGATACTAGATCGAGAGGCGGTCCTCAAGCCTAAACAGCTCACCATGACTTAGATAGTAACAAAGGAGGTGCGCATGAGGAAAACATCCAAGAAATCCATGCGCTTATTATGTCGGTATCCGAATCTTTTCGACACATTCTAGGTGCCTATCCATGATGTATAGCTTTGTTTATTTAGCAATACGCGGAGTTTATTGCTTCTGCTTAATGCAGAACTTTTCGCCAGACCTTTGTGGCCAGGAAAGGCGGGATCGCGTGAATCAAGAGTTGGTTAGGTGCATCGAGGAACCACATTTGCCTTGTCCGTTTACTGTGCGTCAAGTTTTGAGGATATCTCAGGTTCTCTCAACCTTGTACTGATTTTATGCGGTGGTTTTTAAAACTGACTGACGGATAGGTAGATCAAGAATTACCTGTAGGGAATGCCTCAAGCGTCGATGGCATGAAATAGGAGGCTTGATGAGTTTTTGGGAATCAAAGCCATTCAGCGTAGCTGTTTACAATTCAATTGATAATCTTTGTTTGGTCAGCAACCGAGTCAAAGACTTCTACCAATTTATGGCCTGTGTTTTGATAACTCTCGCGATGCAACAGACCAACTGCAAAGCATAAATAGAGATAAACTATATACAAAAGACCGCTTAACGGACCAAACAAAACTAATATGCGAAGCAGTTCAATCGGCCAATTACATGATGCCACATACCATAGACGACTGGCGGCGACCCGAGTAGTTGGTCGCAATTATCATTATTCAAAATCGGCCATGTGTGATACTGCATCTTCCCTCTTCTTTTCTCTTATTTCTTTCCACAATATACAAGTCTTTTGATCATCTGAAGTGTTTTCAGACGGCAGATGTTCTGCAAGATTTCCAATTCGACTAGACGTACATACATTCGTCTGTCTTATGACAAGACACAAGCGCCCTCCCCAGATTATATAAATTGTCTAGAAGATATTTCGGTATTTGCACACCCCTAGCATCACGTAAGAAGCATAGTTCACCGACCGTGGAGGCGATGAAGCCTTCACGAGCCAACTCAACGTGTACGCTCCCGAATCAGATAATCCTTTGTCTGGGGACTCCAATGATGGACCTCTGCGGGATGGTATAAGCCTAAAGTATGCCTGGGAGACTTCGGACATATCGCACTAGAACGCTGCTTTAATTCACTGTCCTCTGTAATAAATTCTCGCAAAGAGAAGTGTTTACTCTTCTCTGTCTCGCCAAATATAGCCAGCCCTGCGGCCAATCAGAGCAAGAACCGTCTTCGCTCGGGTGTTAGATTGAGATGGTACTAAGTTAGCTGGCACTTGGTCTCGCGGATCTCTCGCTTGCTGATAGTCGGGTTAGGGTTGTGGTTGTGGAAGCTGTTCCAGTCCTTGAAGACCTTTTTGGAAGACTTTTTGTACGGATACCATTACAAGAGACGGCCGGGCTCGATGGACTTGTAGAAACCTTTAACGAGGCTAACTAGATCATACTTCTCCCAACATGTGAGCTCTTGTTAAGCAATGACATATTGGTTTGTGGGCCGGGCATCGCGACGATACTGAGGGTCGGCGAGTAGCTGCTCAGGCGTGAGGTTAGCCTACTGAGTGGATGGGTGAATTATCATCATGATGGGGAAATGCGAAATCATTCGAGTAAATGCGTAAGGGCAAAGAAGTTCAGTCACGAGCTCTGTAGCCTCCGTAGGCGCCGCTTTTGCGCCAATTCCTCAAGCTGGCGACCTCGGAGACCAACAAAAAAAAAAAAACTTAACGATTTTTTGGGTTTATCAAACTATAACGGGACGATACGAATTCGCACGGGGATACGATAGCGGCTACTAGTTCAAGATTTTGAAAACGGCTCAGATTAAACTAATCCTTGTCTTCCGGTGGTCGTCATCAGTGGCCCAGCTGATCTGACCTTCTGTGAAAGATACGAACTCCAGGGCCCGGTGTGCCTGTGTCAAGATCATGTTCAAAAAATGCGGCGATATGTAAGTAGAGTCCATCGCCCCAAGAACAAGGAAGGCAATTCCTCGAAAAAGGCTTGGACGACTGGAATAGTCTCAAAACCATAGTCGGAATCCTACATGCTCGCACAAAGAACAAATTAGACTACCAGAGGGGTCGGTCATTGGATGCAGAACCCCCGCCCCGTCCTGTTATGGCGAGCCCGGGACCATAACTTAGGATTACTGTAGGTTCATTCTAAAACACATAAACTTTAAGGATATTGGATCAAATCATCAGCATCTTGTAAAACACCACTCTAGTGGAAAGTTTAGTCCCTCCTTCAAGGTCCAGGGTAGCAGCAATGTACATAGAGACTTGAGGTCATGCTCTGATCCTCTCTCATTCGTTGTTGTATTTTACTCAATAAGGAAGGCATGGCGGGTCATGCCTTCCGTTTTTAAACGCTTGCCCGACTCGGGGCTCCGGTGGCGCCGAGGTTAAATTTAACACGGCCGGAGCCGTTTCGGCCCCACATGTTCGGGACGGGACCTCGCAGACTTGATTTAAACAGGACGATGTTAAATCTAAACTTTGATACGGAGGAGACTATATTTAACTTTTGAACATGTTGTGTTTAATTTAAGCTTAACATTATATCAAGTACACGCTTTTGTTCTTCAGGAGATGTCGCGTCATTTATATATAAGGTACTTGGTATCTTAACACTCTGACTTTGCTTCAAACAGTCTCTGCCTCAATCATTTGATTGAAGGTGTTATTCCAAGTACGAATAGTCGTGGGCAAGCATCGATAGCCCATGGCTGACGACGATAGATGCCGCGAGATTTGCTTGGATGTGCCACCCCTGTCGATACAACCGCACGTCCCACTCGGGGATCTGGATGAACTAGCAACACCAACAAACTAAGTGCTGACGCTCAAAAAAGAGAGGCTAAGAGAAGTCAGATTTCTTCATCATGCTAGCTCCCAGGAGGAATTTAGAAACAACCGCAGTGATTACGCCTTGAATCGAGTGTTTCCACACTCATGAGCAACATGTATATCACACCCAGAGTTTCAACGGAACGACATCAAAGGATCGATCACTCGTGCATAGGATAACAAAGAAAACTACCTGCTTTATTTGACAATTGCCTTTAGTCTTGCAAGTTCAGGCACTTGCAAACGAAAAACGAGCCAATTGGCTGTCTAAGATTGAATAAAATAGTTCTCGTCTTCGAGACAAGCATATACACCACCAGCCAATACTGAGGTTTGATAGCATCAACAAGCAATTGAGCCGGCAACACTAGTTTATTTTGAACGTCTCATTTCCTGTCGATAAAGTTTCGCCTCTCTCTCACCTAAACAATATTCATAGACACTATACCCGTGATCTAGGTCTACTAGCAACTCGTAGCGTTCCCCCAGACTGAATCCAATTGACATTTTTCGGTGAGACAGGGTTGCTTGATTGGTCGACAAGAGTGGAAATCTGGGAGATACAGCCAATCAAGACCCCTGCCTTCACCCGTTTCTGTCAGAGGAGGATGGGTGTAAGTGAGCAAGTCCACCATGAGCCTCCATGAAGGCCGAATTATAACTCTCTGGTGCCAGGACGTGTCTCTGAATCGCTCGAATCTTGCACGCAAGCATCAGGCACATTGGAACTTTTCATCTTATCGTCTTCTGACAAGTTGTTGCTGCGTGCTTCAATTCGCCCAGCGCAGATATCGAGGTTCCACCAAAGATACCTCCTTGTGACTTACACCGGATACAGTACATTACATTACAGTTTTCAAGATGGATAAAGGAGGTGCTGCTGCTGCTGCTTTTGCGTCCAGGGACTTGTCCCAGATAGGTCAAGAAAACCCGCGTGTTCCCCCCTCCCCGGGCCTGGACTATGATGAGCTCTTCAGGTCTGTCTTTGACTGGGATCTCTACTGTGATTCCACTCGGCCTCAGGACCACCCAGGAGCTGCTGGCTCCCCTCGTCTAAGCTACAGGGACCTGCCCTCGCTCATCACTGAGATCCCATCCTTCCTTGATCATCTTTCTCTTGACAGAGACGAGGCCGGGTACCTAAGGATGACCCCTGGCCTGAGCCCGGACGATGGAGGGATCACCACATCCGAGTCCATGGGTCAGACCCCACCGGAGCTCGTTAGAGGTGGTAGTACTTCTCCCTCGTCTCACTCGGGCTCCGTCTTCCTCGGTGGCGTAGAGGACGTCCGTCGACGTCCTCGAGCCAGCCTCCAAGAGGTTCAGGCTCAGGATGATAAGTGGACGTACCCCCAGGCCGTGCCCAGCAAGCACACCCGGCGAGGATACGGATACCCGCCTCAGATCCAGGTCCACGAGTCGTCGTCCCGCCGCTCAAGCCACACCAAGACGTACTCTTCCTCCTCAACCTCTGGTGTCAAGCGTCAGCGATCTGTGGAGAAGAGGTCAAGACAGCTCTCTGATCCTGACCAGACAGCCGACGTCCGCAAGAGTGGAGCTTGTCTGCCGTGCCGTATCTCCAAGACCCGCGTAAGAAAACCATCCAATGCCTACACAAGGCCACTCTCCCCTCTGAAGCAAGCACTGAACTGAGCCAATCCCCAGTGTCAAGACTGTGGCGTCTGTCCCTACTGCCGTAAGGCGTTCCCAGACCACTCACACCTGGTCTGTACCCGTAGGACCCCTGCGGTTGCTCCGCCTGTGATTCGTCACATCGCCGGTATGTCGAACAACCCCCCCTGGTTCCCCAGCCTCAAAGTGAGACATGTACGCTGAGACACATCATATTTTAGACGTCTGGTCCCCCGACCCTGCGGAAGAGAGGCGTGTCGTTGATCATCAGCCTCGTTTTCCCACTGCCAAGCCCAGGGACATTGCCATCTTCTTCACCCGCGATGCTGACTCGCCTTTCCTTCGCGCATCTGTTCAGGCATACCATTCGCAGAACGGAATTGACGAGAATCCAAGGAACGCCTCTTTCGAGCGGGACAGATTTCCTAGTTATGGTGAGCTCCAGCGCTGGGTCGAAGCGCAGATCAGGCGAGAACGCAGCTCAAGATTTGAACATGTGGTCCAAAACTTTTTGCTCTCATATTCCGAGGACGGCCAAGGACTTCCCAAGGTAACACTCACTGTTCATCCTTGCTCGCCCTTGCAGTCCGCAGTGGAACTAACTGTTACCGTAGCACAACCTCGTCTCCAAGGTCCACACCATGAACTGCTTCTTCAGGATCTGGAAAGCTCCGCGCTTCACCTGCTGCAGCTCGTCCAACAAAGTCTCCCAGGTTCCCTTTACTGTCCAGGCTGAGCTCAGACGCATCGCTTGGAACGCACTTGTTTCCCATGAGCACGACATTCTCAAGCTGCTTGAGGACTGCTTGGCGCAGCAGGAGTCGCTCAAACCACAGGAAAAGATGGCAGTATGGGCAAGCCTGTGGCAGCTCATCCTCATGTACAGAGACTTGGTGATTGGACATGACGGTTATTTCTCGCGTAACCCAAGTGCGAAGAGAGATCAAAATATCGGTAAGGTACTCCAACCTGAAGCTCAAATATGATTGCTAACGAATATTAGTCGGGGCTTTTGAGAACCTCTATAACGGCTTCTTTCCCTTGATAGCGATCTTCTATCATTGCCAGTTCAAGACCCCCAAGAGAATGGAGATGTCTATGGACTGGCTCAAAGAAGGGGCCTACCCCTCCCAGGCACGCCATAGCAGTAAACTTCGCCAGTTCTCCCAGGACATGATGGATGCCAGAAAGGAATTCTGTAAGTGCATATTATCTTGGCTCTGTGAGATACACCACTAACCATTCTTCAGACGAGAGAATTCAGCGGTCTTCACACAAGGTTGATGAGCGACTGAGCGTCCTGGTGATCAACCACGAGCTCAAGAAAATATCAACCAAGAGACGTCCTCGAAGCAGCACAAAAAGTAAGGGAAGTTCGCGTGATGGTGCGTAGTTAGCGCAATCATCACATCCAGTCATTACAGAGAAAATGTTATATGACGAAAAAGTGATACGAGAGAAAGAAAAAAAAAATAAGGAAAATGAAAAAAAGGAAACAAAAACAAGCAAGATTTTGATGTTCAATTACGATGACGAATACAACGACACTCGCTGCATATAGGTATAATGATCAATTTGGTTCAAAGAAAACACGGACGTTTCGGGCTGGTTTATGTGAATGAAGAAATGTGTCATGGCAATATGCTCACTTGGGCGGTTATCTTGAATCTTGGCTTCTTTCCCCCGTTCTTTTTGGCGGCTCTCTCAACCCTGTCAGTGAGGTCTTCTAGGCTGATACCCGCTGTGTTGGCGGAGGCGACTCCAATGGTTAATACGATTCTCTCTTTTTTATCCTCTGCTTTCTCGAGTCGTGCTTGTATGCTGTGTGACTGTGAGACAACAAGGTCCTTGTTGGAGGAAAAAGCATGTCTTTACTAACCTGATGGCGTTTTTGACCTCATCTGCGTTCTTCGGGAATATGGGTAAAACCATTGCCACGAGCCCAGCTACGGCACCGATGTATGAAGCCCAGAAAGGAGCATCCTCATTCTGGCTCTCGAGAAGTTCAGAAAGGCTTTGTTGCAGCTGTAAATCTAGAGGATTGAGATTGCCTCCCCATCTAGCCGAGGTTGAAAGCGCCAAGAGGGCTCTACCAGTATGTAAGAGGCCAGGAACTTCAGCGTCTCGGGTGATTGCGTGATGCAGTGCAAACGAGGAGTTATTGTCCGCGTCATACCCCTGGCGAGTCCAGATATCCCGCACGAAGAGAGCATCTAAACCAGGAGCCAAGACACTTGGCATGGCAGAGAAATCTACTTCTTCAGGGAGTGCATTTCTCAATGTTCCCACCACGGCGCTGAATACGGGCTTCTCTTCGACCGTGACGCCAGCAAGAACACTGAGAGGATTACACTCGCGTAGTTCAAGTGGGAGCTTCATCATAAGCACGCCTTGACGGTTTGAGCCGCCGCAAAACGTCACGTTTCCAATGTTAGGTACCGCAGCAAGCAATGCCTCGACTACGGTAGCAATGGCGGGAAACTGCTGACGGCGACGCTTTGAGAGCCCGAATATACGACCGTCGTGCTCCTCATTGACGCGACGCATGCGCTTCACCTTGGAGAAGAGTGTACGCGGAGCCGTGTAGCCGTTAGCATGTGGGATGGGATACGGACTCGCGGGGTCCTGGTGCATGAGCATGCTGCCATAACCGCGAAAGCCGCCGCCGCACATATAGACATTGACGCGGGAACCCTTGTCACGAGAGGCTCTAATAGCGTCAAGTGCAGGAAATCTGGAGCACAGATTGGCATACGCCTGCTGCATGCCGGCTTGGAGCTTGGAGATCTCGGTGGCCTGAACATCGGCCGGCTGCTCGTGCAGCACGCGGATCAATCTCGCAGCTCCAAAGGGCAGACTTACACCAGCCCTGGCGGCATCTATCTCGTAGTTGGGCTTGCTAGTATCGACCCATGTCATCTGCACGCTGCCGCCGCCGAGATCAAGGAACAGAGCGCCACCTTCGACGCCGACGAGACCGCTGCGGGAACCCATGACTGCTCCAAATAGGGTTTCAACAGCAGGCTCTAGAATACTCACTTTGAGGCCATCGGTCACTGAAGTGATCGCATGCAGCATTTCAGAGGCATTTTCGGCGCAACGCATGGCCTCAGTGGCAAGTATGGTGATGTGTCTAGCTGGTACTCCGTGTCCAATGGCAAGTTGATGAAATCGCTTCAGCGTCCCAGAGACAGCAGCGATGGTTTCAGGAGGAAATACTAGACCCCTGGGAGTAGTTGTGAGTGCATCAAAGAGTGAGATGGAAGCACGAGTTGAGTAAACGGGACGAAGTAGGCGCGTAAATGGGGGTGCTAGAGATGTAATAGAGAAGCGAATGGCGTTGCTAGAAGGATTGTCAGACTTGGAACTCTATTATCTGCTGCGAGAGCGATTTATACCTTCCCATATCAACTACGGCATATAGTTGACTTTCGCCTCGGGGGTTCCATGGCGCAAGGGTCTGCGACAGGTTGTCGAGTGTGACGATATTGGGAGCATGCGAGGCCATTATCGGTCTTGACAGCAGGGTATTTTTACGGCGCAGAGAAGAAAAAGCCAAGGAGTAGCAGGTCTATAGTCTATGTAGAGTCGACATTGTAAAAAATGCAGCATGCGCGTGTTGCGAGTGTTGGGCGAGATGACTCCAATAAGCAAAAGTTGGTTGAAGCTTGAAAGAAATCGGGCTGTGGGGATCATGACTGCGGGGTTTCCGTGCCGAAGCCCCGTGACGACGCCCGTACACCCGGAGCGGTTCTGCCATAGTAACGACTCCAGGTACTATATAGTCTTTTCGAAAGCAGAGGGTTCCCAAAATTCATGTGTTTCCAAACTTTGGGGCGCAAAGCTTTACAGTATAGGAAAGCTCTTGAGCCTGGACTATTATTTCTAGAGACAGGGCATAGATATCAGATCCGTGAGTTGCAGTCCCGTGAATGTCATTGAAGATAACTGTCTCCTGTCTTGGTGCCACATACACTAGTAGAAAAATTCCAAACTAGGGACGAATTTATCATGTGGATGCGTGGTATAGAGCGTTTTGTAACTCAGAACGCAAAATTTTATGTAAACACCAAGACAGATATATATGCACATGACGTCAGGGCAACAGAGACATATGTACAGTACACCCCCTGAATCATCATTTGTTTACTATGATACATTACCCCTGCTTTCAGCACATGAGGGATACAGCCAATCAGATCAGCCCCTACAGCCCTCCTCCCAATCTAATTGCAGCCCTATAAGTGCCTTTTAGTGGCAGAAACAGGCCGGCCAAGCAGTGATAAAATCGGGTCTCGGAAACTTCGGACAAGCAGGGGCAAAGCTAACAGCTAGCAATAATTCAGGTGGTATATTATACATTTGGTAAACATTTAAACTCCCTGCTCCTAGCTCTACCACCCATACACTTCACTATACCTCGATAGATAGCCTGTCGACTTTGAATTCCACGCAAAGCATTGAGATATTTGTCAAATAGAGCTCATGTACCTCTTACAAGATGGCATGTGCATCATGCAATCAATGCATTGACGTATATTATTAAAACCATAGACCGACCTCATCATCTCTCTCTCTCAGCGGAAGTTCCCTACCTCTCGCCATGACTGGAAGTACAAGCCCCGGGGACCCCACTCTCGAGACTCGCCCCGTGGCTATAGAACGGCCACGGTGCTCATACCTGACCTCGATAGCATATTTCAGCCCATCGGAGAGTTTAAGGCGAGAGTCCTCTCAGTTTTATAATGATAAGCTTAGTGCAGTCATCCAACTTCTTCGAACAATCGAGAGAAACGCCATTCATAGCCCTGACATCGATAGCTCTGGTCTCAATAACCCGACCAAGAGCTTCTACGTCTTCTTTACTATATTCTCAGAAGACATGGTGAGGGATTTCCCACGATCGGTATCAACAATACCCGCTCTTTGATAAGGGCGCATCCAGGATTCATTGGCGTTGCAGATAGGCGATTCAAGTTAGATGTGATACAAGACAAAGAGGTTTTGGAAAATACACCTAACAACCATATCAGTGAGTAATTCAACTCCCTTACCAGGAGACTGGCTTTATGGGTCATCGATAAACACTGCTCTTGCGGCCCAGTAAGGCCAGGTCGTTATGTTATATACTTGGTTTTCGATGAAGCTGAGATATTTAAGCTAGCCAGCCTTTCGTTCCCAAATAACCCCAAGCGTAACTATGGCGCCTTTAAACACATGGGTGTAAGAGACATAGACCGTTTCTGGAGGCATCCTGTGAATAGTCAAGGGCAACATCCAGGAGTCGACATTTACTCTGTCAATTCCCTTTCGCAACTATACCATCGGATGTCAGCATGTGACCCAGGTTCTATTATAGATATATATCCCATACACAAGCAATTCTACTAGGGACTTAGTGATAAAGCCAGGTATTTTTACAGGGTCAGTCAAGATAACTAGTAAAGTCTATATTCCAATGACTTGGTCAAACAATAACAAACCTTCGCTCATGTTCTTGGTACCCTATGTACTTTAACCGATTTACAAATCACCCAGCTGGACTTAGTCTATAAGCCAAGCAACTCTCATAGATTGTAATGTCGTCAACTTGTCTCCTCGGCTCACTGTATTTGTCTAAGACAAAGCCTGCTGTGTCGGGGTCGATGGCTTACATTCCACTCCAAAGTTGTTTCCTTTCCATAGCTTAAGTGACGAGTCAGTTCATTGTGTCTCTATAGTAGCTTGGGCGGCGGTGGTGATATTCTCATTGGCTTTGAAGCTGTTGATGGT
>JABCKB010000513.1:0-10115 GCA_013184455.1 Fusarium continuum | reverse complement strand
GGGTCTGCCACACCCGAATGGCTTGTGGCTTCTCATCCCCGAGCCAATGGGATTTCAGCCTGTCAGCATCAAACGGCCGCTGTTAGTTTCTGTTGGTTCATTTTTTGCTGCAACCCTTTCAGCTTTCCTGCTGCTGATGCTTGCTCCCAAGCTTAAAATCACCCGGAATTGATGACGTCCATCCTGGCTCATGTCTCTGACATCCTACTGTACAGTACCTAGACTACGGATACCTACCTATCCAGGAACCTAGGAACTCTTCTGACAACTCACAATGCGACATTCCATCACAACACGATCATGGATGGGACTACGCATATTGCGTCTTCATGATCGATTCAGTCATTCATTGTATTCGATTTGAACTTTTATTCATGTTTTTGCGGAAACCTCTTTCTCGTAGACAATTCGCCCTTTTTGCGAGTTTTTTTTTATGATTGACTCGTTTAACGTTTTCCTTTCCACCCCCCTGCCATCCCCTCAGGAGGTCTCATGCTCATGCAACCTTTTTTCGCTGGTCCTCCGCTGGCTTTTGTTTTCCGCCTTTTGCGCTTGCTCGTGTAAAATCAATGACCGTATTTCGTTCGTAATCCCATGCTCCGCCTAAACACAGGTGCTTTACACCTCAAACTTTCATAGCGAAATCGTATCCTCAGGTTGCCCTCAAAGTCTTCCTCGTATGAAACTACAAGTACACGTGCCCCGAGCTTGGTAATGACGAAACAAGAGCCGACTGCGGTCTTGGAGAAAAAACACGATTTCGTGGTATCATAAGGTTAACGACCCCGCCATGAATAACAAAAGATAAAAAATTGACTTCAGTTCCGTTCCGCTAAACGAGATTGTAAAAACAATGCTGCCAATTGCAGCCAAAACGCTCGATGCTGATGTGATGATGCCTTTCGTGCGCCGTCCTATGCACAGTCGTAGTGGGTATAGCTGTATCGGTGTGTTGTGGTATGGTATAGTATGGGTATCATTCACCACCCCTTAGAGTGGTATCCGTCGCTAGCTTCCTTGGAAAAGTATTGGTTCCAGCTGCTGGCGTTGACATCCTCGCTCTTCTTCAGGCAGGGCTTCTCAGGGTACTGCTTCAGGTTGGCCACATCATGTGATGTATGTCTTCGCTTGAGGACGGCATTAGCTGTCGAGGACTTCTGCTGTCGCTCCCAAAGCAGGTGACGGCGAAGAGACTCGGTTAACTCAGTCGCCAACATGTTGCGACGAGTAGTGCGAGGTGACAGAGCAGCCTGAGGCTGAATGTGATTGGGACCGGCCATGATGGGCTGGGCGCTAGACCTGGGAACCTCGTGGATAGGCTTGAGACCAGGACCGCGCATGCCCTTCATCATCAAAGGAGCCTCATCGGAATCATTAGGCGAGGCGCCCAGTAAAGGGCCATTGGCCGTGCGAGATCGGGGAATGGCCGACGTCGATTGGGAGGCATGGTTACCAAGGTTGCGCGCACGATCATTTTGAGCGAGCATAAGAGTGATAAGAGATCGTCGCGATGTCAGGTTAGGCTTCGAGTCAACTCGTTGAAAGAATTTGTCATCCATGCTAGACTTGCCGCTCTCTTCCATTGAGTCCTCCCAGTCAGAAGAGTCGTCATCGTCATCAATGGCGCTCTCATCGATGTAGTCGTCGGTGTCTGAGTCCACGGCAGCCTCATCATCGATTGTTCGAGTCATAACATTGTTACTGAATGAAGCCTGCTTCTTGCGATCAGAAAGGAGCGAGCTAGGTCGCGATGAAGCCATAGCGCTTTTCAGAGATCCGTCCTCTTCGGACGAACCACCAATCTGGAAAACGGGCTTCTTGATGATGGGGATGATAGGCTTGCTGTTGCTTAGACTCTGGTCCTGCTCACTGGACGAGCAGGAGCCACCAAGCGCGAAGCGAGCAGGCTTCTTGGACTGCACCACCTTGGCAGCAGGCGACGACTTGGGCTCGGGGATTGCGTCTGATGATTGAGCAGCGCCCGAGATAGTTCGAGGAGTAGGGATCTGAGAAGGCGAGAAACCGCGCACAACAGTGGTGCGGGAGAGGCTCCGAGGCGAGGGCTGTGGTGAGCCCTCTGAAGGGGTAATGGACTTGGCAGGCGATTGCGACTCGGTGGTGGTAGAGCCAGAGCGCTCGAATGCAAGAGGTACGGGCAATGACTCCTTGGCGACAGGAGCAATATGAGGAGGGGCGGAGAGGGGACCCTTATCCTTGACGATAGAAACAATCATCTTTTCGAAGTCGTCGGAGCTGATGTGGCGTTCGCGCTTGCTTCGGGTGCTGGCGCAAGAATCTTGACGTCGTACACGGGGGCGGGCAATTTCAAGTGGTGCTGATACTGAAGTAAAGTCGAGGGCTTCTTCGTCTACAAGAGACTCGACACTACCGGATAGTTGAGGCAAGTCGGATATCCTTGACTCGGAGGGAATGTTCTGGGGAAGAGTCTGTGTAGTAGGAGCTGTCTTTTCCTCGTTATCGACAACAAAGGTTTCTCTTTGCCAGAGTCTCCAGCTAAGGTTTTCTAGTCTTCGGCCTTGTTCAACAGAGTCTGCGCATCGAGAGAAGACTGACTGGTCAGCATACAAGCGGTCGGCTTGTGTAAGAGGTAACTCACCAGTCCACATGCTGTACAGGTTGGCGGGATTGCCAGTATCGACCTTGTGAATGACGTTTGCATCCACTGTCAGAACGTGGGTGTCCAGGCGATAGGGCATAATGGGCATTAGACCAGTCGATTACTCGACGAGGAAGCGATGCCAAGCGTTGATGCGAGGAACTTGGGTTGGAGGCTAAAGTGCAATCGAAAGGGCTTTCGTAGTTCGCCGGCAAAGCTGATCGAGATTGGAGCCGACAATGCGCCAGAGCGTAGTGAACAGGTTGATCTTCGAGGTGGAGATATCTCAGTCGCGGATGGTGAGGTCGAGCGAGGTGAGGTCAGTACAAGCGAATTTGGCGTGGGATGCTGACGTTCATGAGGATCCTTGATTAGACATATGTGTGTAAAGGCAAGTCAAGGCAAGGCGATTCCTGGTGCAAGGCAGTCGTTCAGGTTCCTTTACGATAGATGTTGCTTGGTGTTGCTTGGTGTATGTGTATGTGGAGGAGGACGAACAAAGTCCGGGGGGATCAAACGTAGATATTCTTGTTTGGGCCCGTGGGAAGCCAGACGGATTGGGGGAAGGGAGTCGCGGTGTGCGCTATGTTAATAGAGTCTACTTTAGTACAAGCACGAGCGCACGCCAGGTCTAGGGGGTGTCGGTGTCGGACCGCAGGGGCGTGAAGCGAAAGGGTGTGCAAGCCACTCTACCTGGCCGGGGGGCGAGGTACGTACCCAGAGAGATGCCCTGGGAGGGGAGGATTGGAAATAGCGGGTACTATCCGAACAGCACAAGTCAAGTCTCCCAGTACAAGTCGGAGGTACCGCGGCGCAGGAGAATTTCCACTGGCAATGAGCGCTCAAGTGAGCAGAGTCCAATGATTCCAGTGGGGTGGGATATCTATTACAAAGGCGTGACCGAACGCATTCAGGTGGGAGAAGATGGGGGTGAAGTGGCCGCACAACAGAGCAAAGGAGAGCACAGGGAGGTTGCTCATATGTATTTCTGGCTCTCTTTTCTCTGCTCAACTACCTCCAACAAAGGAATTCACAAGACAAGAAACTGCCAGTGTCATGCCCACGCCAGGCCAGGGAACAGGCCGATGGTGGAGGAGGGAGGGTTTGTTCGGCGACACAGCAGACAAGGACAGGGCTTCTGTCAGGGGGAGGAACGCGGGTGGAGGTGGCAGAGAGGGGGAGGCAAAAAACTGCCTGCTGACCAGTTCCACGGGTCTTTACCTGAAGAGGCACTTGTCGTGCTCGAGCAGCGGGTCTTTTGATACCCAAGAGAGTTTAGACCCCTCAGTCCGGATCCAAGCCTCTTTGGGTTATACCTGAGTTACCTCATCAAGTAAGTGGACCATCTGAGACAGTAACGGACCGAGCAGACGAACACGGTCTCGGGAGCGAAAACGGTCAATCTCTCGGTGTTCCCTTAGTCTTCTTTATGGGGGCAGCGGCCTCCAGAACGGAAATCAGATCCTGCTGTCCGTTTTAGAGGTTCTGGAACGTTGACAGCACGTCACGCGTCCTGTCCAACTCCTTCAAACGGCTCCGTTGCGAACTGAGGCCGAATCGGGCACCCGAGTCCAGAACTGAGGACGACCCTGATGTTTGCCTTACCAGGCCCAAATCCCCCCACTCTCTCTTTCGCATCCTCTCGGGAACTCTTCTCTGTCCGCGGGTGAAGCACCCACCCTGTAGCCGCTATTCACCACCAGGGACCGGTCTGAGGCCCCATCACGAGTCACGTTGGGCGACCGCAGCCTCGCTTTGTCTTGTTCTGGCCCGGATTAACCGCGGCCTTTGACGCGCACAGGGCATTTGATGCTGAGAAGCCTGAGAACAGTGAGACTCGGCAAGGATGAACGGGTCGTTTAGATGCCTTTAATTTAGCTTGATAGCTTCAAGGCACAAGGTAGACCCTGAAGGGATTATTTGCCGAGCATTGTGTTGAAGACACTGAGCAGCCGTGCTCATGGTGTTTTCGGAATTGAGCTTCAATCCCAATCCCAAGCCGGCATCGTCAACAACGCCCATGTTGGAGCGTCAATTGGTCCGCTTGCAGTCCAGGCTCACGTTGCAACGGCGAATTGATGTGATTCTCGATCCGGGATTAGAAATGAGATTTGCTAGTGATTCTCGCCCTGGAGAAATTCCAAGGGATTCCTGGGGATCCATTGATCCATTCTCAATGGCCTTACCAAACGTCCGGTGACCCCGTGACAGCAATGAGCCCCAGGTTTCGCTCCATGTCATCCGTACGCTGCACCTCGCCTCCGCAAGCGGCCACGGGCCTTAGAGTGATCTCGCCTGGAAATACATTTTGTTGACAAAGGGCCATATGCAGCGGGAAGCACGGGCGAGTAACGACTGATGACCGCGTTACTGCGCCTGACCCCAGAGCTCTCTCATCGACGGGACGAGAATGAGTCGAGTCACTCCAGGGGGGGTCCTCGAGCTTCAAAGTCCGTCTTCAGGAGTCAGGCAGGCAGACAGACGTCGCCTCCGTTCTGCCGCGCTGAGGCGCCCGGTATCATGGATAGGCGTGATCACGGACATATGCCGAGCAGATCAGACGAGAGTCTCATTGCCGGCTTCATATGAATATCCCGAGGCTTCATTGACGATGCCTGGGTTAGGTCACCTGGGCTGATGCTCCTGGATCCTCTGCGCCACTCGCTGTCCCCAGGCCTGACAGTACATATTAGATAGAGCAGCTTCAGGAAGGGAAAGGCAGACTTGCTTGCATTGAGCCTTGTAGACCTTGGGTTGCGATGAGCTGGGCCCTGCTGAGGCCTCTGTCGTCATGTTCAGGGGCGCTTCTTCAGGGTCCTGGCGACTCAGCGCTTGGAGCCCCAGGTCAGCAGACGCGCTCTGCCGTCGCATCAGGCCAACCATCCCATCCCAATCGCTGTGAGGTGACGCTTGCCAGCGCATAAAACAGCATCTGCAGCCGCATGACTCTTCTGGAGGACCTCTATTTTCACGTTTTGGACTTTTCGTTTCCTCGCCTGCACCGCCAGGCTGTGAATTCAGGGCTTCAGTGGTAGACGCCCCGGTGATCCTCGCAACGTGTGTAAGTCTCCAAGATGACGGCCGAGTTTATTCAAGGACTGGTCAGTTCTCAGAGCACCGACTGGCTGGTCACCTTGGAGTCTGCATCATTGCCTGGCTTTGCTCTGTTCTTGGGAACTATTGTATTGCTGCTACTGAAGGGAGACAGGTATGCCCATCTTCCCCAGCGCCGTCGACACGAGGCGTTTCCCAGCTTGCCTTAGGGTAAACAAGAAGTCCGGAATTGATCTGATACTAACTACAGGATGTCTAAATTCACAGAGCATGATCTGCTAAAGGCTATGCTGCCTAAGATATGTGATCGTTAGCTATTATATTACATACCCAACCTAGCTCAACTATATTTAGAGGGCTCTGTAGTTTAAGTTATTCCTTCGAAGAATAAAATCTTCATATTGAACATTTATCTTTTCCCAAGATGCTGGCATCAAGATCGTATAGTATCTTGTTTCTTCCACGTTGCTGCCCTTTCATTGGCATCAGTTTAATGAGTTTGGTGTGAGGCGTATGAGGCCAGCAACGTTGAGGGCTGCGTTGCGGCATGTTGGTAATGTGAATGGTGTGTTTAGAAATTACGTACGATGAGTTGTGGCCATTCATGTTGGAGCCCCTGACAATTGGTAAATCAGGGCATCTCGATCGCCTTCGGTTGTTCGATCTTGCAGCTCAGCCTGTCTTAATAATCGCCTGCCCTGCGTTGCGAGATCTAGCTGCCGTCGCTCTCCCTTGAGCCCCACGCCACCAACCGCTGCATGCCAGCAGCTAAAGTACAGTAGATCGCGGTAGACCGGGATGATGATCGCCCGATGTCAAAAATATTATGTGCCGGTAGTAGTCTGTGTCTACAAAGTCCATGTTAAAAGTTAAGGTAACTGCGTCTTCTAAATACCAAGCACAACCCCTGATTTTAATATTCAAGGCCTCGGTCGTGAAGAAACTCCTGTTGTCTGGCTTGGTCATGGCAGGCCAAGAGAAGAAATGAGGCTTTATGACGTCTCATGGAAGCGCCGCGTCCCACTGCCAAGCTGTTACCATTACATCCAATGCCGCCGAAACGTGGACCAGGCGCTGCGATAGGGAATGCGGTATTATTCCAACAGCTCCGATTGTGCGTCCAGTGCGAGGAAAAGATAAAAAAAGAAGAGGGGCTGAGGGCATAGAGCAGTTGGCAAGCAAGCATAAAACACCGAGACTAGGAAAACAAGAGGCCCAAAGTGAGGTGAGTGCTAATAATTTACCTTACGAATCGTAACATTGGTCGAGAACTCCCCCGCGCGGGCCGATAAGCGATAAGAGCTCCTTCTTCATACCTCACAACACGCATCATACCCTCCACTTGATCGGTCGGTCTTGGCTTCCCTGCCTCTGCCCCTCGCTCCCGTCACATCCTGACCTGCGTCACCGACTGCCCGGACCATGAAGCTGGCGCCATAATAATTTCCCCCCTTCACCAAAAACCTGGTGAGACGATATTCTAACAATATCATCCGTTGAAGCCGACGCTTCCCTTCTCTTCTCCTTATTTTCTACTGTAAGTACCACCCTCTCCCCAATTGTTGTCTGTTTTGTCTCTGATCATAACGAGTCTCTACTAGAGCCCCGCCGCCTTTTTCCTTCTCCGGACGGCCACGCAACACCCTTGAATAAGCTCTGGCAAAGCTTGAATCGACTGATACTCCCCCCTGCGCTACGTTCCCTCTGTCATTATCGAAACCGCCAAAATGGCTCCCAAAAAGAAGATCGCCGTCATGACCTCGGGAGGTGACTCCCCAGGAATGAACGCTGCTGTTCGAGCCGTTGTGCGCATGACCCTCCATATGGGCTGCGATGCCTTTTGTGTCTACGAGGGATATGAGGGCTTGGTCCAGGGCGGGGACTTTATCCGACAGATGCAGTGGAACGATGTTCGCGGATACCTCTCCGAAGGTGGTACCCTCATTGGTACTGCTCGATGTATGGCGTTCTATGAGCGTCCCGGCCGGTTAACAGCCGCCAAGAACATGGTTCTTTCTGGCATCGATGCCCTGATCATCTGCGGTGGTGATGGGTCTCTGACTGGTGCTGACAAGTTCCGAGCTGAGTGGCCTTCTCTCCTGGACGAGCTTGTCTCCAATGGCGAATTGTCTACAGCTCAGATCGCACCCTACAAGCATCTCAACATCGTCGGCCTCGTAGGCTCTATCGACAATGATCTTACCGGAACCGATGCCACCATTGGCTGCTATTCAGCGCTCGCGCGTATTTGTGAGATGGTTGATTACGTTGAGGCGACCGCTTCTTCACATTCTCGCGCCTTCGTCGTTGAGGTCATGGGACGACATTGCGGTTGGCTGGCTCTCATGGCCGGTGTCGCGACAGGTGCAGACTTTGTATTTATTCCTGAAAGACCTCGCGAGCATGACTGGCAAGAGGAAATGAAGGTTGTTGTTAGAAGAGTAAGTTTCATGCACAACTCTGAGACGCATGCGCTAACGATTTGCAGCATCGAGACCTCGGAAAGCGGAAGACAATCGTCATTGTCGCAGAGGGTGCCCGCGACAAGGACGGTACCAAGATTGGCGCTGAAGAAATCAAAGATATCCTAGCTGACAAGAGCGAGGGCGGTCTTGCTCTTGACACCCGTATTACCACCCTCGGCCACGTCCAGCGAGGTGGCACTGCTGTCGCCTACGACCGCATGCTGGCTACCCTGCAAGGCGTGGAAGCCGTCAAGGCTGTCCTCGAAGCTACCCCCGAGACCGAAACTCCCTTCATCGCTATCAACGAGAACAAGATTGTCCGCAAGCCTCTGATGCAAGCTGTTGCTGAGACCAAGGAGCTCTCCAAGGCTGTTGATGCCAAAGACTTCGAGAAGGCGATGTCCCTACGAGATGCCGAGTTTGCTGATCAATGGGGCTCTTATATGTTGACCACCAACGTCATGGTGGACGATTCTAAGCTACCCGAGAAAGATGTGAGTTAAATGCGATCCTTTACGTGTTACTGATCCCGCTGACGATTTAGCGCATGCGAATTGGCTTCATCAACGTCGGTGCCCCTGCTGGTGGCATGAATGCCGCAGTGCGAGCGGCTGTTGCGTACTGCATTTCAAAGGGCCATGAGCCGCTCGCCATTCACAACGGTTTCGCTGGCTTTGCCCGACACCATGATGACAAGCCTATTGGTGCCGTTCGCCCATTCGACTGGCTCGAGGTCGACGGTTGGGCAAGCAAGGGTGGTTCCGAGATTGGCACAAACCGAGAGCTTCCTGGCGAGTCAGGTATGGAGCTAATTGCCAACCTGATCGAGGAACATCACTTTGATGCTTTATTCCTTGTTGGTGGTTTCGAGGCTTTCCACTCCGTTTCACAGATGCGCAAGGCTAGGGACCAGTACCCTTCCCTGTGTATCCCAATGTGTCTTCTGCCTGCAACGATCTCCAATAACGTTCCCGGAACTGAGTACTCCCTTGGTTCAGATACTTGTTTGAACGAGCTTGTCAACTACTGTGACAAGATCAAACAATCGGCGTCCGCTACCCGTCGCCGTGTGTTTGTTATTGAGACTCAGGGAGGTCGTTCCGGCTACATTGCTACCCTGAGTGGTCTTGATGTTGGTGCCTCAGCCGTCTACATTCCCGAAGAAGGCGTTTCTCTCGAGATGCTTAACTCGGATGTTAACCACCTCAAGGAGGTTTTCAAGAAAGACAAGGGTCAATCTCGTGCTGGACGTCTGATTCTCGTCAACGAGAAGTCCAGCAAAGTCTACAATGCCAAGTTAATTGCGGACATCATCCGCGAAGAGGCTCACGACCGGTTCGAGAGCCGAGAGAGCATTCCTGGCCACGTTCAGCAGGGTGGTGTTCCTTCCGCCATGGATCGCTGCCGAGCCGTCCGTCTAGCCATCAAGTGCATCCAGCACCTCGAAGGTTTCGGACGCAACGCTCACAACCACGTTAAGAAGGACCCCAAGAGTGCCTCTGTCATCGGTATCCAGGGCTCTGAAGTTGTCTTCTCGGCAATGAAAGAGCTGGAGGAGAACGGCACAGACTGGCCGAACCGAAGACCTAAGATTGCCCACTGGTTGGAACTGTCTGAGGTGGTCAACATGCTGGCGGGCCGTCCTGACTACCCTAGGCCAGAGAAGAGTTTGACAGGGTTGATCGCAAAGGACACAAAACGTGGGCTGTAGGGGAATGCCACTAGTTGGTTATGACTGCACTCCTAAGTTGGTATTGCTTTATTTTTCTCACACCTTTATTTTTAATGATAGCTTAGTATGAATGAAATAGGTTTTAGGCGTTTAGATAACAAGGAATATTATTTGTGGTGGTCCTCAAAGGCGACGTGATTAAAAGACTTTATCTGTATTTGCTCCAGTGCTGGTTAAGTTATAGAACGAAGGAGATTATATAGATATAACTTATAATTATAGTGTAAGTTAAGCTATTATTATATAG
>JABCKB010000512.1:0-13285 GCA_013184455.1 Fusarium continuum | reverse complement strand
CCCAGCAACATCCTCCTCAAGTACTTTTCGCCCAGTAAATGGATCGCCCGAATCATGGTCTCGTGGGGCATCGTGACCATCTGCACTGCTGCGGTGTCAACGTATGCTGGTCTGTTGATTGTGCGAATCTTTCTTGGTCTGGCAGAAGCTGGCTTCTTCCCTGGGTAAGTTATTGCTCGAATCGAGTTGAGCGAGAAAGTTGGGTGCTAATGGAGATTTAGCATCATGATGTATCTGTGCTTTTGGTATAAGCCTGAGGAGCGAGCTACGAGGATGGCTATCTTTGCCTCGAGTGTTGCTGTCGCTGGTGCTTTTGGTGGACTCATCGCCACGGGTATCTCGTTCCTCAACGGCAAGGCTGGTTTGGCTGGTTGGCAGTGGTAAGTGACCGTTACTATCTAGTTGCATCGATACAAAGCTGACTTAGATCAGGCTCTTTGTGCTTGAAGGTATCCCGGCAGTCATCGTGGGTGTCATGGTATGGTTCTGGTTACCCGACTGTAAGTCTATCTCCTCTCACCCACAGCCCTATACTAATATCACGTTAGACCCTCAGACTGTCTCATGGTTGTCCCCCGAAGAGCGCGCCTTCGCCGTCAAGCGTCTCGGGCCTTATGCCCCCTCAATGAACGACAAGCACTGGGACAGCAAAGTCGCCAAACAGACCGTCGTAGACCCCTTCTTCTGGCTCTTCGCCATTGCCTACTTCCTCATGACCAACTCCCTCAACGCCTTTGGATACTTTGCCCCTACGATTGTCGCCTCTCTCGGCTTTGAGGGCCACGTCGCTCAGCTCTTGACTGTGCCGCCCAATGTCTTTGCGCTCTTCATCATTGTCGGAAACTGTCTTCATAGCGACAAGACAAAGGAGCGCTCGAAGCATGTTATTGGTGGCCTTGCTTTTGTGGCTACGGGGTATCTGCTCCTTGCTGTTGTTAAGAACTGGGGTGTTCGATACTTTGCTGTTTGCATCATTGCTTGCACTAACTCAGCTGTCCTCCCCTTCGTCGCGGTAAGTTCTCGTCCAGTCCTTCATCTATTCTACAGACAGCTAACCCACCTTGTAGCATCGAACTGCCACCGTCCGAGGCTCAACCGCTACCGCTCTTGCTACCGGAGGTATGATCGCCATAGCCAACACAGGCGGTATCACTGCACCCTTCCTCTTCCCATCTAGCACGTCACCCATGTATTCGATGGGTAACTGGACAGTATTTGCCTTCCTCATTGTCGCTGCTTCCATCACTGGCTACGTCTGGTACGTGTTTGGCAGCCACAGCGGTTATCGCACCGGAGAGGCGACGGAGACGGGGCACTTTGAGGTTCTGGATGTCGGTGACAATGACCCCAACCAGGTCATGGACCAGGCTATGGAGAATGAGAAGGCAAAGGATAAGCTGAAGGCCATTGATATGGCTTAAATTTTTTTTTTTTGGGAAAAGTTGTGATTGTGGTTACTTGTCTAGACTTGTAGCGAGATTATGATTAATGATGTACAGTTATGGAATACCTGGTTAAAATATATTTAGCGTGAGCTTGTTATGTCTGTGACTCCTTCATGTGTGTTTGTAGATGTGATGTAAGTAACTTGTCTATTGTCTCCGTCTTTCGGCCGCAAGTCTAGAAAAGTGGTTTACAGTATAACATACAGTCCCCAGAGTAGAAGACAAACACTTGGAGCCTTAGAAGCGATGTGCATTCTTTGCGAGAAAGTAGGCCAGGCGCAATCTCTTATCACCACTTGTATAACCCCGTCGTGCTGCATCATGACTTCAGCTTCATGCAGTGAAGAGGCACACTCGACATCTATGGCTTAATCTCTCTACTACGAGCATGTCGCAGCCGTTGATAACAGAGCGATGGGGATCATGTCACTAATGTGCAATTCTTGTCGATCAATTCGTTGACAGGATGGAATATGAAGCGAAGTTGCTTTTCCTTTAAGCCATCAACCTCAGGAACATTGACGTCCTCTTTCAACCTCAAGAACTGTTATTATTTCTGGTATATCTCGCTAATAATAGAACCTTACAGTTGGCAACCGACAACGACGGCGACGTTAAAGATATAGACATCATATCCTACTGATAGCAACTATGTTTCTGGGCATTGGATGTCTTTCTGCTTGTTCTTGATCCATCTAGTCAAATTCACCTTGAACAACAGGGGTGGGAGGACCAATCATGTCAGTATCATATGATCTGTAAATAGGGCCAGAAGGAGGCTCGGAAGGTAAATTCAAGCTTAGGTTTGCTCGCTACGCCTATGGGGATGACTTTGTACATAATTCTTCTAAGACAATTAAGACAGTTGTTGTTCAAGTGGATGTTGAGGAGGAGAAGCTTGAGTTTGATGCTATGGTAAAGCACAATAAGTAACAAGCGAAGGAATAGATACTAGATTGGATGCCCCTGTGGTCTGTATTCTAATAGAATACATCAGACTGGCATCTATGCCGTGTGATGGACGCCTCGGAGATATCAGTTCTGCACGAGTGCTACACTAACACTTGACCTAACTAAATCAGCTACAGTCAAACACCAGAGCAATATCTTAGCTAGCCCAAGTAGAGAATTCTCTACAGTGTCTTGAAATAGCTATATGATAGTAAACGCGAACTGGGGAGATCCAGGTCCATTTGCAGGTTAGCCAAAGCCACAGGGTCGCATTCTTCAACCTTGTGACACAGCCAGAGTCTAAAAATGCCATATTTCTCAACCTCAGAATTTCTCTTCTCGGTAGGAACTCAGGAAGTGCCATCTTGGAAGCTAACAGAAACTCAAATTAACAAAGTTTGGCTGAAACAAAACTCCAATGCCGAAACCCAGCGCCTGGGTTGAGGCGGATAAACGTGCCTTGAAAGAACGCTGTCGGTGACAGATGTCACTGAAAAGAGATCAGGTAAAATTTGGGTGCCCCAAATAGGGGATGCCGAATCTGTAAATTGACGATAGTGAAGAATATAGCATGGTGCTGTGCAAACACCTGGGTATAATGATTATGGCCTTTTAACCAAGACCTTGAAACAAATTGTCGTGACCTTTTCTTCCAACTAAAAGCCGCGCGTCGCTAAATGCACCTCAGATGATGACTTTGATAGATCCTCTGTATCGTAGTGACCACCCTTAGAAGCTCCAATAGTAGACTCGGCCGACGATGACTTTCCGCCTATGCTCATACCATCGTCATCTCGTTCTTCGCGACGGACGATGACTTCGGTAGTCATGACTACTTCATCATCGCGAGGTTCAGGGCGCTGCCCATGTCCATCTTCGCCGCCCATGGCAAATGCTTGGTACGAGATATCACCAGGAGGCTTGTCGGCCGTGTTGCTGATAAACGTATCCAGAGCAATGCCTGTCTTATTGCCCGTTGCCGTGCCCGCCGTGTGGCTTCGAGGTCCGGAACTAGCATCCTTGTGGCCCGTGGTCATCTCGACGAGACGGTTGAGGATGGTGAATTCGAGCTTGAGCTTTGTGCTGTAGACGAATGCCTTGTATGATGTCTGGTACTGGTATTGGTCGGCGTACTCAAGACCGAGGATGGTGGTGTCGAGGAGGATGATGAGTATGTTAACGTAGATAAGGTGGTTCATGAGACGTCGGCTTCCGCGCTTGTTGCCCATTGTGCGTTCCAGACGCATCAACTTGACTGTTTCGTAGATGTAGAAGCCTGAGATGATGATCTCCTGGATGAAGAAGACGGTGACCTGGATCTTCTCTGTGATAGAGTATGGCTTCTTCCACATGGCAGTGTTATTTGAGAAAGATCCAAAGATCATAGGTAGAACGGCTCCGTGCATGAGGATACCGTCGATGATGATCATATAAAGAACAGCCTTCAGCCGCAATTGGTTCCTGAGAACCAGATGTAGTCGAGACCACAGCACGAGAGACTGGCCGGACACCATGGCTATCCATCCAAAGGCGATGAAGGCCGCGGCGAGGTAGCCCACAGAAGCAGAGGCATAGTATTTTATGAGAAAGCCGCCGCAGTAAAATGGAATACCCCATGTTGCAATGAGGAATGACCAGAAGTAGAGGCCGGAGTGTCGCTTGAAGGTTCCAAAGATGATAAACGTCAACTCAATGACGTTGTATAAGGAGATGGCGATGAAGACGAGGACAACAGTTATCGTGGTCTGGGATATACCATCTAGGCCGGAGCCGAAGCCGTTCTTCGCCATGGTAGGCATTGAGGGAGTGAGAGTCGTGGAGTGGCGCTTCTCCGAGGGTCTGGTTTAAAGAATGGCGGATCGAAGGGAAACACCCAATTTGTAAGTTGATGGTAGGAGTAGAAGAAAGCGCAGACGCGTATATAAAAGAAGAGAAGAGAAGATCCTTTTGAACAGGTGCAAATCCTTTCTCTAGGTCGACGGCACGAAAGAACCATCTATGCAATGTGCTGCATGTACTTCATCGGCATCGAGAAGAGTCTTGCAGACCATCCATCCGCTAGTTACGTCCATAGTAGGGCATCCGCCACGACCTGCCAAGATTCCCATCTCTTCTAGGTACCGACAATTCCTGCTGATGGCGGACTAGTCTTGACCGCTACGTAATTAGGGTGGGAGAGGGGAAAACGGCGGCTACGTACCCGTCCGAGAGGTCCAGCGGAGAAGAGTTGACGTTTTGAATGTGTCTCCGTCTGGCTTGTGTGTCTAGAGATGACTATGACAGTCTCACGAATCGGACTTGATCTAGTCATGGAGCGAGTCAGGTCCCCTGGCGATGGCCTCACAGCAGGAGTAGGTTTATGCCGATCATTTACACAGACAACGAATTAGAGGCTCGGTAGGGTAGGGCTGGACAAATTGATCCCACTGATGATGAGGACTCTCCGCTCGATATAGAGTTTGTTCCAAGTGGAGATGGTAGCGTCGATCAATGCGGATTCTGGGGTTAGTGGTATTTCCGTGGGTGCAACGGCGGCGAAGGATGGAAGAGTGTCATGATGGGTGGCTTTTTCTCTTTGTTTTTCTGTGGCTTCGTCTGCGTGCTGTGACATGACAATTGCAGACGTGACCACGTTTTGATGTTTCTCTTTATACACTAAGGCCCCTGACGATCAGAGTTTTCTCGAAGGATGGTGGTGGAAGATTCTGTTGCACTTTTGGCGCAGGTCGACGTGTGCCACATCTTATATTCGGGCCATGACACCGCATAAGTAAATCTGATATAATATCTAATTCAAAAAGCCCTTCACTGCTTGGTCCAACAACAAATGGTGTATTTGCTAATCGCTATCGCCGACCAGGAAACTGCCCAGGGTACTATACCAGCCACCCTAGATCAAACGGCCAGGAAGATCGTGGTAACCACTGGTAGTCCATCATATCCCCGCTTAGTTAGCGGATTTTGCTATGCCTCAGCTTTTCTTGGCACTTACTTAGTGTTGAGACCTTTGTCTAGAGTAGTTTATGCGGTCTTACTGGAGTGTTTACGAGAGGTTACAATAGGCGTACTACCAACTGGTCTAGATAGGCTCACTATGCTCGGGACTTTCTTGTCTTGAAGCTGTCAAAACATTGTTCAGGTATCATGAAGATTGAATCTTTTAGGGGAAATCTTTTGATGAAGCCGCCTGCGATACCTTCAGGATCCTTGAACCCGTCCACCTCCGGTTGCCGCCGGCCGGAAACAATGTCCGCCGGAAATGCTCCTTTCCTGCTACTAGCCTACCGTTAGCTGTGCGGCTTGTTCACTAGCTCAGTCCTATTCCTTCGCCGTTTGACTAACGCCAGCTGACAGACAGTAGTCTTAGTCGTGGTCTCAACGATCTGCATTGGCGCCAGAGAAGCTGTATTCCATCTATAAGAAACGGTGCGTTTTCACGCAACAGCTTTCCAAAGCTTACCCTACCTAACTCATGATCGGAAGGGACCTCCGCTTCCAAGACACCTATCTTTGGACTATTTATAATTAGCACTGGCAAACACAAGCCAGCTTCAGGTTAGGTCTTGGGAAGAGTCGATGATCGCGGCGCTGCGTTACTGTTGAGTGTGATCCTAGCGAAAAGGACGATAGTGTGCGAAGATGAAAAGATAGTTAGTCTCTTTATTTTGGAAAGTGTCGGTCGAAAGTCCCTCGCACCGAATCTTTCTGCAACTAAAGTACCACAGAATTAGATGCTATGTTGGAAGATTGTCAGTGAATAACTTGAAATATACCGGAAATTTTTGTTATTTTCAAGGTTTCTCGTTTATTTTCCTACTTAGCTCTTCTAGGAATTGTCTCTAAAACCCACCTGGAAACATCCCCGACCCTTGTACATGATCTGACTCCTAGATGTTGATCATAATCCACATGTCGTAGATCTTGGGACCTTGTCTGCAAATGCTTGTTCAGGGAACATAATCGTATGCATCTGCTCGAAAGCCACGCATTCTAGAAGGCGGTGACTTTGCTTTTTGGGATAACCTGCCCTTTCAATGTTGAGTTCATCCACCCTGAGCCAGCGTGCTGGGTATAGTTGGGATGAGTGGTCGCTTTGTTCGGCTGAGTAGACGGCCTTGTGTCAGACTGGAACATGTTCGCAGAAACTAATCAGAAATGCCGTCTTTGTTGTTTGTTCTTTGCTTCATTGTATTACCTGTAGGCTTTGTAGAAAGCCGAGATGCGCATCGTAACACGAACCGTCGTCGAACAAGAGATGGCTGTACATGCAGACAACCGTGATACACAGCATGATGGAGCAAGTGATACATGAACAACGAAAGAGAAGAATTATAAAGATATGGATATAAAACTAGAGACTGCGTCTCACGAAGCTTTCGTTATTGTCACGATCACCCCTTCTGACTATCTCACCACCTACCAAGTCCTTCAATCTAACATCATGAGTTCCCTCTCGTGGCAAGGAATCACTTTCGGAGTCGAGCTGGAATTCATGACTCCATGCCCTACCACCAAACGTCTCTGGCGATCCATAGCCCCAGCAGCCGCAGCGCGGTTCAACATGGCTGAGATCCTAGCAGAGAGAACCTCCTTTCCCATCGCCTGCGAATGCGTCCACAACAAGGACAAGACATGTCCCATCTGCCACGAAATCCCCGAAGACCGCTTATACGGAGGTGCCGGCGTTCTCACTTTTCCCGAAGCCGTTCCTAACGGTACTTTGCTCAGGAACTGCTGCTTTCTCTTCAAGCCTGAGTTTCTTGAGGGGAAGAACCAGCTCAACGTGCAACGGAACTGGCCCGGCGTGGAGCTTTGCACGCCTATCTTTCATTCAGGTGAGTTGCGCTCAGGTCTTCCAACCGTGAAATCTCTTCTGTCGAGCATTCGCCGGATGGAATTGGATATCACTGCAGATGAATCGTGCGGTATGCACATCCATGTCGGTGTTGAGAGTGGCATGACTCTACTTCTCGCGCAGAAGATCACCACTCTTGTCTTGCTTCTGGAGAACACTCTTCTCTTGCGCCTTGTTGCTCCTAAACGGTGGGTTAGTATCTTTGCAATGCCGGTCTGTGAAAGTTCAGATGCAGCTACTAGTACTCGCACCATCGGCAATGCTGCCTCTCTTGGTGATGTTAGCCTATTCGACAAGCATATCCCCTCGATGAACACTATGCAACCTGGTAAGTGGAACAACAACAACCCCGAGCACTACTATCGAATGTTTCGTACTGTGTGGCTAGCGGGGACACTGCAGCAACTCGCTGGGGTGATCCGCAAGGACGGCACCCATCGCTGCGCTTTTACTCTGGCCCTCCGCGACCACGACGGTCGACCCAACGAAGCCATGCTCAAGGATGACCTTGAGAACTCGCCCACTACCGTTGAGTTCCGCTACTCGCAGATGACTTTTGACCACGAGCTTTTGCGTAACTGGACAGAAGTTGTTGCACGGGCTGTGGTTCTTGCGCAGGCTGATGCTGAAGAGTTCAAGAAGACTGTTGAGCTCATTATGCAGCTTAACCATGAGGCTGAAGTTGACGGTAAGATGGCGTGGAAGTTGCTTCTCAAGTATGTTCTCAAGATGGAGCATCGTATTCCTGAGTGGGAGGTTCAGGTTGCCAAGTTTGAACGTGGGGAGTTCATTTCACATCTTGATGAGAATCTTCTACTTACATCGGACTAATTTTGGCTGTTCTTCATCGGAGTTTGGGAAGGTTCTGCTGCATCGGTGTATAGTTAAAGCTCGAGGTTTGGCACTAGAGTTGGAGCTCTGGTAAGTCAGTTAGTTCATTTTGGGATTCATTTGGGCAATAGGATAAAATTATAGATTAAGTAAGGCATAGACAAAATCAACAAGCTCTTCCAATTGTCAATAATGTTATCTAAAAAACATAAAATCTGAAATTTGATCCAGTGCTGTAGGGTATCACGACGGTGGCCTACTCTCCACGCTAGCATCTGAGATCTTGCTTGGCAAATGCTTGTGTTAGACTTGATATCCCGATTAGGTACTTGATCAAACGATTACAAATGTCACGATCCAATTGAACAAACCAGTATCCATTTAAATCTATGTAATGTCTCCGCTTGCGTCTAACCGAGGTCTTATCCACCAAATGCCCGTATTACTGACGTGGCTATGGTGGAATAGTATCGTGATGTCATTTACAAGACTAGCAAGAAAACTCCGAGGCAAGGCATCATCCATCTCAGAAGAATATCCAGACACACCAATCATGGCCCTTTTAATAGTCATCGACATCGACGCCCCTCATCGGGATGGCTTCGATCCCTTGATGCTTGGGCCTTGTTCACCGCGTCATAGAAGAGCTCTCACCAATGAAGCGCCATCACTCGATCAGGTAATGCATGACAAGACGAACCATCTGGGGAAAATTTGAAACCGAGGACTTGTATAAAAGAAACGCGACATTACTCTTGAGAAATCTCGTAGTGAAAACGTTCAATTAAACATTGCGCATTGAACAAATATGGCTCCAGCAGCAACAGATACATCTTTCTCAGCCCATGTGGCCAGCCACTTTCAATCCTACGAGGACGACCGCCAGGCTTCTTCAAAGGAAACTCTTTACACCACCAGCAATGGCGTCCCCATGCCCCATCCCTACGAGGCCCAGCGATGTGGCGAGAACGGACCTCTTTTGCTGCAGGACTTTCACCTGATTGATCTCCTCTCACACTTTGACCGCGAGCGTATCCCAGAGCGAGTCGTTCACGCCAAGGGCAGCGGTGCTCACGGCTTCTTTGAGTGTACGGATCCGCTGGATGACCTGTGTCTCGCGGATATCTTCTCTGAGAAGGGAAAGAAATGCTCGGTTTCAATGCGCTTTTCTACAGTTGGAGGAGAGTCGGGCTCTCACGATCTGGCACGAGACCCGCGCGGGTTCTCGGTCAAGATGAGGACTGATGAAGGTGTAAGTACTGGTCACCCACAACACCACACCTCTGAAATATGATCATGCAATGAGACATGCTAACAATCAGGACAGAACCTTGACTGGGTCTTTAACAATACTCCTGTGTTCTTCTTGAGAGATCCCGCCAAGTTTCCTCACTTCATTCACACCCAGAAGCGCGATCCAAGTAAGTTTCATTATCACACCAAGGCTGTAATTCCTTGAACCAAGAAACGTTTCAGGTCCTATAAATAACAGACAATACATTTTAATAATATACGAGTTACATATTACTAACCACACCAGGCACTCATCTCACTCATGCCGACGACTCATTCATGTTCTGGGATTACCTCTCCCAAAACCCCGAGTCTATCCACCAAGTCATGATCCTCATGGGCGACCGTGGCATTCCCAAAGGCTATCGAAAAATGCATGGCTACTCCGGACACACTTTCAAGCTCGTTAACAAAGCCGGTGATTGGGTCTACACTCAAATACACCTCAAGTCCATGCAGGGTGTCGACTTTGTCACGCAGGAAGAGTCTGCCGAGTACTCTCCTGACTACTCGCAGAAGGACCTCTACGAGGCTATCCAGCGTGGCGATTATCCCAAGTGGACCCTTGAGGTGCAGACCATGACTCCTAAGGAGGCCGAAGAGCTTTGGGAGAAGCAGAAGATCAACGTCTTTGATCTCACTCACGTCTGGCCGCAGAAGCAGTTCCCCCGTCGCAAGGTCGGAGAGTTTACTCTTAACGAGAATGCCATCAACTACTTCGCCGAAGTTGAGCAGATTGCCTTCAACCCATCTCACCTGCCTCCCGGCATCGAGCCTTCAGCCGATCCAGTTCTCCAGTCCCGTTTGTTCTCATATCCCGACACGCACCGCCATCGCATCGGTGCAAACTACCAGCAACTCCCCGTGAACGCAAATCGCACAGCTTACCATATGGGCAACTTCCAGCGCGATGGCCAAATGGCCTTCTACAACCAGGGCGCTCGACCAAACTACCTCTCCTCCATCGACCCCATCAAGTTCCGCAACCGGACTGTCGACTTGGACAAGACGCACGGCCACTTCACCGGTGAAGCCATCACGTTCCTTACCGAGATCCGACCTGAGGACTTCAACGCCCCACGCGCTCTGTGGCGGAACGTTTTCGACGAGCCAGCTCGCGAGCGTTTCATCAACAACGTTACCGGCAAGATGAAGCTCTGCAAGCAAGAGGAGCCCTTGAAGCGGCAGATTGCTATCTTCCGCGAAGTAGATCCTGAGATTGCCGAGCGGCTGGAGAAGTCAACCGGTATCAAGGGATATGATGGTATTGCAAACTTGAGCTTCAACGGAACGCACAATGGCATGGCAAAGGACGATAAGAACAAACTTGCGAATGGAATTATCGCGGACAAGGGCAAAAGTGTTTGCGCTAGGAACGGTGCCCCCTGTAAGGGGACGCATAGCAGATTGGACAAGAACGGAGTAAATGGTAAATAAGTAGATACATAAACCAACATGAGATTGCTCGTTCCACGCACGTTTATCCAATAATCCCTGAAAATATATCATCGCTCAACTCGCTCCGAACCCGAACATCCAGATCCACCCGGGGCCGTGTGGGGCCGTGTCGTTCCCACACTCACTTCCCATCCTCCTTCTCCGCCCTCGGCGCCTGCCAACTACAGCTCGGCGGCGCACACGTCTCAGCACACTTGACGCACGCGAGCTCGCTCTTGCGGAAGCTCCCCTTTATGATCCTCTTGTCGTCGAACGCGTACCGCGGACAGTGCATCGTCGGCCCGGCGTTGCGCCCAAAGAGCCGGCGCTGGTAGTCGCACGCCGAACCCAGGTCGTCGACGGCGTAGAACATGTCGATGTAGTGGAAGGCCTCGCCGCCGATGATGGCGCGGCCGCGCGTCATCTGCGGACACTCGGGGCCTTTTGCGCAGCAGCAGACCATGCGCTGGAAAGAGTATGTGCACATTGTGGTTTGTCTCGTCGAGGAAGTTGTCGGGCTTTTGGGGGGCTGAAGCTGGGTAGCATAATCTTTATATCTGCAACATCTCGTCCCTCGTCAGACGAAAAGACCTTGGCGTAGTATATATATGAGAAAGAAAAAAAATAGACAAATGCCGGCCGTTACACTCCGGCTTCCCTCGGGTCTGCTACCCCCAAAGGGTGCCATGTTTGCCTCGCCCTTGGCTTCTTCCCGTTGTACCATGCGGCGAGCCGTAACCAGCAACGGGGGTCGCGGGAGGGGCAAACATGGTCTTGGGTTCTGAGGGAACTCGAGATAGACGAGACGGGTGAGTATCGCGAGTGCAACTAGCACATGGTGGATGGACAGGGAGTCGTTGGCATTGAGGCTTCATTCTTCGCTCACTTTACAAAATTCATTTTCGCCGTTAATATCCAATTCGTTTAATCCATCTGGTCCACCGTTGTAGCATCTCCGCTCCATCCTCCATTATAGGCACCCTCAATCTCCTTGTCCTTGGGACTAACCGGGAATCTCCAGTTGAACAAATCCTCAGCTTTGCCCAGCTGGATATCCTTAAGGTGCTTGAGCAGCTTCTCAAACCGCGGACCAGGCTGCTCAGAGTCCTCCTTGATATACGTCGCAACCTCCTCCTTGCCGTCCAAACGGCGCGTGATGGACCGGATGGGCACAAGCGCCGCAGCCGTGCCAGCAGCGAAAACCTCGCTGAACTCTTGGAGCTCCGAGTACTTGATGACCCGCCTCTCCACCTTCCATCCATAGCTGCGACCCAGCTCCTGGATACTGTCGCTGGTCACACTATCAATGACACACTTGGAATCAGGCACAGCGAGCGTCACGTCATCGCCGCTGACCTTGACGCCGATGAAGCCGCTCGTGCTAAACTCGTCAATCTCCTCGTGCCGCACACTGTCGAGGTGCAGTGTGATACCGTAGCCCTCGTCACGCGCCTTGTCGCTCCAGCGCAGCACAGGAGCGTAGTTGCCGCCGACCTTGGCGTTGCCCGTGCCGTTGGGCGCCGCGCGGTCGAAATCCTCGAGGATCAGCGCCTTGACGGGATGCGCGCCGTGGTAGACGCCCGTGGGGATGACAAAGACAGCAAAGACGTACTCGTCAGGCGGCGAAAGACCGAGCTGCGCGCTGGAGCCGTAGAGCTGGGGGCGGATGTACAGGGCGGCGCCCGTGTCGTGGGGGGGTACGAACTCGGCGTTGAGGGCGACGGCGGCGCGGACGGCGTCGAGGAAGAGGTCTTCGGAGACGAGGGGCATGGAGACGACTTCTGCTGAGTGCTGCAGACGCTTGGCGTTGCGGTCGGGGCGGAAGATGGTGATGGCTTCGTCGTTGGGCGTGCGGAAGGCCTTGAGGCCCTCGTAAGCCTGCTGGCCGTAGTTAAGGGCTGGAGCCATGCCGTGGATGCGCATGAAGGGATCGGCGACGAAGCGGAGGGGAGTCCATTTTCCCGTGCTGCGGCTGTAGGTAGCCTCGATATGGCCGTTGACTATCAATTGTGAGCTATACGATATTTTGAAGGAGAATGACAGGAGTGTAGCTACTAACCTTCGCGGACCTTGAAGCCCACGTTGGACCAGTCGATGGTATTGACCGGGGGAGGAGGAAAAGCAGCCATGATTGATAGAGTTGGAGTATATTCTGCATCAAAAAAGTCAACAATTGATTCCCCCCGACATAGGCCCTTTTATACCCAACGCTCGACTCACATCTATGACCCTGATCGGCGAGCCCGGGCTACGGCCCGGGCCATTTGATGTGCTATGTACATTCGAGTGTGGGGTATATAATGAGGATGTATCGAAAAGGGCGCTCTTACTGCCTTTAAAAAACTGCCCCTGAGTAGCTGCTACTGAGCAAGTTATTATTAAGCAAGCTATTACCAAGCAAGCTATCCTAGGTGTATTTATACCCGGGTTATAAAATAGCAGAAAATACTTAAAAAAATAGGGATTATACTTA
>JABCKB010000511.1:0-28128 GCA_013184455.1 Fusarium continuum | reverse complement strand
TTAGAGCTATAGAATTATATATATAAATTATTTAAGAGGAAAAATTAGATTAAGTAGCTAGATAAATTAATTAAAGGTTTTAGAGGAATTAGGAGGGGTAGGGGAAATAGAGTTATAAGGCAATATAAAAGGTTTATAACACATATCAGTTTTAACACAATATAAACAAGATTACGCAATAATGCTAAGTGAATGTTCTCCCCGTGATTGGTCCCCCCGTAGTTTGGATTACACCCATCCGCCAACTTGCGTGGTATAAGCTCTTGGAATTCCATCTCCAGTTATATTATGCCTGGTCTGTTGAACCTTGTGCTAGCGTAGGAGTTGTTTGTGGTGGTTTGGGCTTCGTTGACTGGTGGCGTTCGTGATCAACGGTGAACGGCAACTAGCAGACGCAAATGTAAGGGTTGTCGCAGTGTGACAAGGGCGACACCACAACGAAAGTGACCAGTTCCCTGAATGAGATGGGAGAAAAACAACCAAAGTGTATCACGGCTACCGAAGGGCATTTCTTGTATGACTAGAATATAGCGGTGGCATGAATGATGAGATAATTCACGAAGGAACGACTAAGGGCTTGGGTGGACATTGCATTTTTTAGTCGTCCATCTAATGTCGTACTACCGGATGCGACTTATTACTTTTTGCTTCTTTACTTACTAACCGGTTCGAGATATCTTGACAACCCAGCTGCCCGGCTGCAGTCGTACCAAGCAATGGGTCAAGGCGCGTGTGACCTCAGACCTAGTCTTCTTTTCAGCCACAAAGTAAAGTTGGAGGCGATGTTGCTTGGGCCTTTACAAATAAGCAGGCACAAGCTGGACCTAGAAGGCCGTCGATCGCTCAAACTTTTTTTTGAACTAGTACTCATTGCTTGCTGACAGCTTGTTCATATATCTTCATCGTGGCCGTGATCGGATCGTCAAAGCATCTACCATGTACATCTGAATCATTTTTTACAAACCGCCGTTCCACTCTTCGAACTGTACAGCATACTGAAACCGTTGCAATCAATTTATCACTCGATATGTATTTCCTTCGAGTAAGTCATATCCCAGATAATCATACATGATCATGACTAAGCATCTTTCCGCAGGCCAATCCCCATGATGAATAAAGCAACAACGACGAAGCTCTACTCAAAACGATGGCTAAAAGACACACTTCGATATCATGCCGGCTTCTGGAAAGCCCGACAGTCTGCCGCATCCTTAATCAAAAACGTCAAGTTTCTCGCTTCTGGAATACGAGCTTGGTCCAATACCATCGGCCACGATACTCAGGTTGGGTTACGGATGCTTTTCATTAGTCAATCTGTCTTGATAATGATAGCCGAGTTTGAGTTTGTGCTTCAAGATTTGGCTTATCGTGAGTACGCGGTAAGAGTTCACTTTGACAAACTGCTAGCTTGTTGGGTTGAGAATGTCTCGTTTGAGGTCTCGCCGAACGATGACTTGTATGATGCGCTTGGATGTTTAGAAGAGTTTGAGTGCGGGGTTGTTAAGTTCACTAGACTTTGGGATGATGCTATGGAGTTTGCTCAGGATATGGCGCTTTTACTTTGGTAGCGGTGCTTGGTTTGAACCTGGAAGGTTACAATCTACCATGGAGGTTTATTGAAATGGCCTGTCGAACGTGCAGCAGTTTTTATTCAAATCCAAATCTTGACTAGGTATCAGATTCAATGTTGCCGCGGGCATGAGAGAGACCGAAGACTCTTTCTCAGGACTGCTCTTTGAAACACAAAAACGAGCAAATGACACATGAGAGTGATGTTGCAGAGAGATTCATGGAGGTTATATAAACAAAGGAGGGGTAGTTTGATGTCTTGATGTCTTCGTGGATACCTCCGCACTTGACGAACTTCAGGATCAAAAAAAACAGCAGATCGCACAGCAATGTAAAATGAGTCAACCTTGGTCATTTATTACCATAATTCAGTGGTCGTATCGGCTGCTGCTCGTGGCTGGTGAAATCAAAATTGACTGAGTTAGCCATGCCGAAGATCAGTTTAGGATACAGAGCGAACCTTGCATAGATGACCAGGGCACCACTTTGATGAAAATCAAAACCTAGGGTACCCTACCTGAAATAGTCTTCAGCTTGTTTCACACATTTAAACCACCTGCAGTTAACCGTCATCCTCTAAAATCAGATCTTCATTCCGTGTGATTGAGGCTGATGCTGAAGAGCAAAGTAGGCCGTGGTCATAGGGCCATCGGGCATGAATACTTTTGGTAAATGGCAAACCCTGGAAAAGCTACGTGGCTTACCATTGCCCATCTTTTCATTCCTAAGTCCTCCGCCCTCCGTCGGACTTTGCTTGTCGTGTGCCAATGTCAAATTCCAATGGTGGAAAAGTGTCGTACACAGACCCTTTTTTGTCCCTGTAGGCAATAAATAACTTCTTTATGTAGCTTCCCACAATCCTCCATAACATCTATCTAGAATTGAACCCTGAGGAACCTCATAGCGATCCGAGATGGCCTTGCGGCTACTGGTCACCTTGCTGAGACGAAGTGGAAGTTGACCCGTTCGGCTGCGTACCATCGATGGGAGGAGCCAAATACGAAGCCGGACATGGGAAAGGGATATGAAGGTTCTGTCACGACTGAGACTACGTTCCGACCTGATACCCGGTCTCATGCTTCCCGCGACGCTTTGGCGGATAATTTCACGTGCTTGAACCTGCAGGTCTCTCAAAACGACGAACCCATGACCACCGCAACTGGTCCAACGTCAATTCAGCCCTCATCAATAACCGAAATGTCGCTCGAGCTCCATGTTATGGAAACACCCTCTGGGAAGCATTGAATCAACAAGATGAAGTTGAAGTAGCGTCAAATCGAACCCTCAAAAACAAGGATTTTAAACTCCATGCCGAGATGGATCTCCTTGTCGCCACGGCTCAGCTACAACGGACTCAGGAGGCCGGCGAGGAAGTAGCTCTAGATCGACTTGAGGAGAAGAGAGGTGAAGCAGGTCAACAGGCCGTTCGCGCACGGGAGGCATATGGAGCTGCTGTTAAAAACATCTTAAAGGAGCATGCTGTTTTTTCTGAGTTGCAGGACAAGCCAGGTCTCCTAGTATGAAGGGGAAACTGGAGGCCTGGGTGATGGATCAATCGTACACAGGTGTTATCTTGGTTGTATTGCGAAGATTGAATGCTGATTTGTCGAGCTTTTGGCAAGCCGTTGATGGCTCTGGAGGTAAGCGTTAGACATCTACAACAAAGAACATAAAAATTGTATATAAGAGCCAAATCGATCTTACAAGAGTGTCAGAGTGTAGCCTCAGAGTGTGACTCGTTGTCATTAACACTGCATTATGTCGTAAAAATCATATATCTTTAGCTGCAAGTTCACATCGTAAATCCCGGCTGATTTTCTTGCAAACATGACTCGAAGCGGTATCTAGTTTTTGCGTAAGCCGGCTGGTCTTTATCTTCGTCGGCCAGCTTGAAGAACAAACCCTTCGGCGAGATGAATCACTCGTCTGTCGACTCAGCTCTGTGAACACCCACACATAGAGCTATCACTAAGGTCGATTGTCGTGTAACAAGAGTCATGCTCTTCTGTTCTTAACTTGCTCGGCTCTCCGTACCGCAAACGGACATGTTATTTGCTTATTTAATACCATGCAACCCGTCGTGTAGGGAACTCGTGGAAGTAGTCATGATACATAGGTGCTCTAGTCTTGATTGCATCATAAGGTAGGGCGCTCAACTACCCGAGTTTTTCTGCATCGTACGCAAGCACTTTAAGTCGTTACGGGAGTTCCAAACGCAATTTTTACTATACTTACTTGTAGCTTACAGATCATGGTCGTTGGAAAGTGCATTGCATGCAGAGGTATGCTCGTGCCATTTTAAGTTTCAGCTCGAACTAGACCGCTATCAAAGCCAAGCCACGAGGCCTCTTTGAGATAGTATCACAATGGAGAAGATAGAATTCTTTTCTTCAAGAATACATGCTTAATTCCGGTTTGTTCGAGTTGTGATGGTTGATCTGCTTGGTTCTCGTGTCTACTCGGTCGGGTATGAAAGGTTTGTGGGCGAGATACGGCCCCTTTCTCGTTCTTGTTTGACGAGACCACCCACTCCCAAACGTCCGAGGAATGTTTATGGCAGACTTGACCGTCACCTGCTTCCTTGAACAGGCACTCAATTACTTGCGCCCGGGTGACAACAGATTTTGGCGCATGGGCTAATGGCACCCGTGAAGTTTTCGACGGCGCTCTGGCCCCTTTCTTGGGCCCCCGATCTCCAAGCGACTCTCCAGGACGTTTTTTTGATTGCTCTGTATATTCGACTCAGGGCTGGTAAGGGTTTTCGGCTTAACACTACCAAGAAGGGTTCATCGGTGGAAGAGGCAGAAGTCGACATGCGAAGCGGGGACGGCGGTGATAGAAATCCAAGTTGGTAGAGCTTTGAGGCCCACGCCAGAGGTCTAGGTTGTCTGGCTTAACCGTGAAGTATGATCAAAGAGCGGGTAGAAGTAGAGTTGGAGGAGGTGGTGGCCTTCTGTAGGGAATGAAGGTTCCAGTGGGAGGCGTAGTGAGTAAGCAACGAATGCGCCCGTCGCGAGATGATGGAAGAATGAATGAACGAGTTGAGGTTGCATGCAAGAGAGTCATTCAAGTTCAGGTACGTCATCCGTCGCGTGGTGAGTGTGGCCAGGGATGGATCGCGTCGCGTATCTTCCCCAGAGCTTAATTCTACCCGCCGCCAAGCATTTGTAAACTCAACGGCCCATTGAAGGTTGCCTTACTGAATCGGTCCAACCCAAGATGGCACATATGGCTTGAATTAGGAATGAAGTCGCGGTCAGGGTATTAGACACAGCATCGCAGTCGCTCTCTCTGAGCGCTCAAAAAAGACTCTCGCGGTACAACTTTGTTCTGTCAAACAGACCCAATGACGACGCGGAGCACGTTTTCAACACATGCTGTGCTATTCGTCAAGAGTTGCTGGATGAACTATACGAGATACACCAAAGTCTCGGAGCAGGACATGGTATACCAGGCTATCTAGACCAAGGAGCATCTCGAGACAGACGTCAAATGGACTAGTTGTGGCCTTGACCCTTCAGACACGACGCTGTTTTCGTTAGTCTGTCGGCGTAAGGATGTAAAAACAGGAAAGGAAAAAAGCCTGGGTTTCGCCATACCTGTGGTTTAGTCGTCATATTAGTGGTCTGTAGTCTGCATCATTTGACGTATTGTATCAAAGGTTATTTCGTTTCATACCATTATGCGCTGTAGCTCTGAAACTTGCTAGTCATGATCTATTCAAGGCGGCTGAAAAAGCTGACAGTTCCTGCTCGCACTTGACTGTTTCATACCAAACCTGCATCTCACCCAGACAACCACGAGCCAATCACCAGTTTCCCATGCAGTGGCCAACAACACAAAGCTTCGCACTTCGAACGGTTACTGATCTGGACCCGCCATGTGCTCGCTCGGCTTGGAGGCAACAGCAAGTTGCGATTGATCCATTTGGTCGGTCCGGACGATAGTTCTTCATGCTCGTGATCCTTTGCAGGTCACTTGCTGAGACTGAAAGGCAAAGTACCATCCCATCTCCGCGATACATGCTTCAGTGCCCAAGGCGCCTGCGGGGGGACCAGCGTTATTCCCACCATCAAGACAATCCGAAATCCTTACTGAGGGGTTCTCTGATTGCTGTCCGAGGGGACCTTGCTGATCGTTAGCTATCGCTGGACCAACCTGACTGTCTCCTCACAGGATACTATCGTTGCTGGAATCCGATGGGGGAGGACGCTGGTTGTACTATATTATAGCTATGGGTCATCTTGCTTTCGTATAATCGTGATGACAGACTTGATCGCCACGGCACCTGTCTAACGGAGTTTGCACGCATTCTGTTAACCTGTGCGTTCTCGACGCTAGCTCCGGCAGCCTCTGTTATTGCGCGCATGATCCGTACGTCGACCGCGGAGGAAAAGGTGTAACGACTCGCGTATCCTACACATGAGCTGTATACGGAGCTGAATATATGGTCGGGTCTGTTGCAGAGGTGTTTAGAAGTTGAAAGGGGAGCATGGTGGTCGACCTCCTCACAGGGTCAAACTACATTGACTCGTTTATTGGACATAGAATGTAAGTCTAAGAGACGATACTGCCTGTTGCAAGTCAGTGGATGATCGCGACCTGGCAAGACGGAAATGTTCCAATGTCACCCAGGGAGCAAGGGTACATGTGGAAGTCTGTCCTTCCCGTCCGAGCTGTGCTCTTTGAAGTCAACAATGCTAACCTCCGACGCGCACACAGCATCTTTACATGGAAGACTCTTCATAGTGAAAAACCAAACGGCTTGCGGATCTTGTGTTTCTTGGATCGAGGGGTGTTCCCCCTGTTTGTCTGGAATCAATGACCCCCGATGATAAATTGGCATCAATTGCGATGCCGGCGAACTGATCTTGACTGGGCACGATCTGCTGCCCAAGCTCGACCAAACCCACCTTGGCAAGGTTGACAGTCGCTATCTCAGACAAGTAGAGGATACCGAGTATATCCTTCCTTTTTAGTCATGCCAAGAAAGCCCGCGGCTTGCTGGTCGAATGGTCCGTCGGGGGAATCGGTAGGGGGCATCGCATAGTTTCGCTGTCGGCTCAGCTTAACGTCTTGAGAGGGCGCCATGATCGCTTTGTGGTGTGATGATAGGGCGCCTATCGTCGAAATCTAATACTCGACTCGCCAAATTGTGGTGATAGGACTTGGCGTCTTCTCGTTGAAAGGCTCTCGTGTGTCCGACATCTGGTCGGCTGTTTCCCCGGGAGTGCTTTATGGCCGTGGCTGTGTCGCGTCCTTGAAGCTGTAGGTTTATGGTATCAGGGCTTAAAGATATATCTTATCGTGTAGAGCTACATGAAGATCGGTTGTCAGGACTAACGAGGGGAGACTCGAGTTAGTGGTGACAGAACCGCCGTCATCGTATTCACCATGTCGTTGAAGGACGGTGGATCAGCACTTCTAGCGAGGGTGGCCTCTAGCGTTAAGTTCATCCATGAGAAACTTGGTCATAGTCTGTTATGGTCTGCGGTCGAAGTAAGGGTGAAAATAGTCCGAGTGACGACGTACTAGTATGGAGCATCGTTGAGGCTGGTGAATGTTTGTCTTGTGTTACAAGAGTTCGAAATCAGGGTGAAACTGGAAGTCTTTCCGCGCAGTGGACAGGGCAGCGAGGGTTTTTGTTGTTGGGAACACCAAAAGGCGACCTAGAATCTTACTAGGCGGTAACAGTAGGCTGGAATGTTAAGGAATTACGATTCCTTTAGGTTGAGTGTTCTAGATTGTATTCAGATTTTAAGGAAAGGTGTGCCGACGTTGTTTGAGTGAAGTCGTGGTAGTTAGAGAATTTATTCTGAAGAAAACCTGGCACCGTATAGTTTAACCGTGACCCTGCAAGTAGCATAACGCATTGGACAAATGGTTTCTAGCAGGGGTACATAGACAGGTAGGAATCTTTCACACTCGCAGTCACATATTGGCACCAAGAGTAATAACAGGTAAGGTTTTCGTGCTTCGTACTTCTGTAACCATGCCTCTTGCTGATAGTGTTGCTGCGAGAGCAGGGCCTAACTATCTGACTGCTCAAAGATACCGAAACTATCCCATGGAACGAATTCAGCAGTCAACTGTTAGAAGAACCCAAACACAAAGCCAGATCATGAATATCATGACTGGGAAGCCTCCTGACTTCTCTGACCTATCATCCCAGCTGCCCATCCTTGTCTCCCGCGAGCCATCTTTCCCACCTGTCTTTACACATCTCTTCCTTCATCAAGACCTTCTTCACACTGTCCTACTCTTCGAACTCTTCGACATAAACGTCTAGATTCTCGGGGATCAGAAACAGGTCCAGAATTTGAACCCAGGCGTCGATAATACGATCAGCTCGTTCATATACCGCGCTTTCTGGCGCATACTCCGCAAGCATTATATAGTAGGGGCGAGTATGTCGAAGGAACTGTGAGAGGATGACTGTCGGCTCTATGTTAATATGTGATGGTGAGCCGTTGGATGTGATCGGGCTGTCAGGTGAGAGAAGGATGCAGAGATCAGGTGGGTCGCTGATGTACGATGGCTTGAGTTTGAAGAGGGCGTCGTAGGCATCGCAAATTACAGTGCGAGGGTCTGCCACAAAACCATTAGTATCATTTGTTTGAAGGGGCCGTTGGCTTACCTGGAGGGGCCGATGCCCGCGGGCCAAGATGAGCTGTAAGCTTATCGTTAACAGTGTGCCAGCTTACGACAATCGCCCAAATAACGGCGATAATGACAACGATGGCTCGAAGAATGATGTTTTGAGCAAACTGCATGGCGCATGGACTTAGTGAAATTGACTCTGATGGTGATAATTGAATACGAAGGTAGACGATGAACTGAAGGTGATGATGGACTTAGGGATGTTGATTCTGAACTGCAGTAAGACTAACAGATAGCGAAAATTAATGGACAAAGGTTGGGCTATAGAGGTTTTAAACAACGAAATAGATGTCCACCAACCGGTCTACCTGACTTTGTGAGAGATGCCGTAGAATCCTTGCGGATCTTTACTTGTCGCGAAGAGCTGTGAAAGGCTGCGCAGTCTATGTCGGAGCGGGCTGCTGGATATCCCCCTTGGTCTTTGAGGCTCTTTGACGCCAACAGATTAGAACCTCCCGCACTAGGTAGTAATATCGTTCCTTTGTTGATATCCAGCTTCAGAGGGACTTCAGTGGAGGGTTTTGGGTAACTGCGTTGTCCTTCTCGGATAAGGCCACGTGAGATAGCGCCGGTCAACGATTTACTACAAACTAACGTTGACCAAGACGTTTGAAGCCAACTGTTTTCAAGAGAACAGGGCAGAATAAGTTGATGATGACGGCTTAGTGAAAGGAGGTCATTGAGACATGGATGTTGGAAATTAAGATGACACAAAAAAAGGCCACCCACACATATAGGCGCAAGTGAATAACGCTAACAACCTTGCCTGAAGATGCCGTCGCCATATATCTATGAACACGCTTTTGAGGCGCGGTAGCATGTTTCACTCCCTTAGGTTACCCCTCCACAGAAATAAAAGGACTATATTTGTCGGTGACGCCGAAAGAGTGAAAGTAAGATGATTCCACCGCTTTGTGCGATTTTCAACCTGCTGTTCACCATTGAATGTGTTTTGAACACCAGTAATGGTCGTTTTCTACGGCCCAGAGCCCAGCATAGTGGGAAACGTGCTAATAATAACGATATCGGTTCATCAAAGAATAGACGATAAGCACTTCCTGCCACTTAACTCCTGGGTCTTTGAGATCATGTGGGATTAGAGATGATGTGTGTCACTGTCTACCCCCCGAAACTAACCCTACATATATTTGTGATTGATGGATTTGTCCTGGTGAGATTCTGCTGGTCCTTGGGCTCATGTGTCCATTACGATTATCTAGGCAGCAGCAACATAAGCAGCGAAAGAGAATGCTTACTGCTTGTGATATCATCGAGATTAAACAAGATTCGCCGAAAACGAGATGATAGACCGCAATATACGGCGTCGAGTTATGATCCTCGTTAGGTTGATGGTGGCCGACAGCCTCATTGACTTCAAAGCCGCGAGTTACCTACCTGGCCTAAGGTCAAGATTCTACCTAGGATGGCCAGACGGTCCCTGCAACCTTCCACCTGAATCATTTACTTGGTAGTTGATAGGCAATGCTTGTATCAAAGTCTGCTCGGGTACGATGAATGAAAATCAAATCCAAGTAGTGGGAGATCGGGTTAGTGTCTTGATAGTTACTCATCAGTATGATACCTCTCGGTCTATTGGCACTAGAGAGCGCTAGGCTTTTTGGTAGACCTTCTTTGGTCGGTGCTCGTTGATTCACTTCCTATAGGCTAACGTTGTATTCCTGTGCATGGAGCGAAGACGTCAGGCGGAATCAGTTACGACCAGTTAGCCGACTCAAAGAAGATAGACCCTGGAAACTCATAATTATAATATCCACAGCGTAGATAAAAATTCGACTTTAATCAATTACTTAGACAAATACATTTTGTTTTTACCGTCTACGTCAGTTTAGATTTACATTGTGCATTAACCCTTGCCATCAACTCATAAATGTACTTGATTGGGCGTCCAAATAGGGTTCGGGCCGATCCGTTAGCAAGCAGGTAGCTGATTTTTGGTCAGTGGCACATCATCGGTAAGCACACGCCACAAACCATAACACTCAGTGGTTAAAGGTGTTGTAGTTGACTACACTGACCAGCTGGGTCAAACGTCATGGCGTCGAAGACAGATTGCGAGTCAGTTGTGTCTTTTGATGGACTTCTTACTTTCCCAACAGAGAGACTTCTTTGTGGTTGTTGAACTTGAATTCAATCTGGGAAATACAACTTATAAACACCCAGACCTTCAAAAGGAGTCTCCCTTTCAAGCTCAATCACAATCCGAATAATCGTCGGCCTATCAAAGAGCCTAGATTAGGCTATTACAGAGTCACGCGATTCACTGATTGTCGGACTGGTATCCAAACCACTTACCGCCCGCAGGCTTGGAGGAGTCGCCGCAGAGATTCGAGGGGGTATTGGGCTCGAAACCAATCAAATAGTATTATGTCGTGTAAGTCAATCCTTCCAGCAATCCCTGCTCTCTAGCGATCCCCAGTATATGTTTGTTTCGTACACTCCCATACTCATAGAACCCATTGCTTTATACAAAAGAAACCTCGGCCATCATTATCAATAAAAAAGCCAGGTAAAGAAAGTAAACAGCCATTTTCCCCATCATCATCAAAGTCACACCCATTTCGCATATATCCCTCGATCCATGATTGATTTGTTGTACTCATCAAATGCGTCTTCAGCTTGGCTCCCCACTTCAGAGCTTGCGCTTTTTGATGAAGGGCAGCACTTGGGAAGAAGGCTTCGATGCCTTGCGCTTTCTTTCCAAGCGAGCCTGGTCTAGACGGGCCGCCTCCGCAACGGGGATGATTTTCGTTTGCGGGACTTTTGGGTGCTGAGCCGCAATCTTTGGGTACGACAGCTCTTCAGTCTGGCCTCCTCTGTGGTGACCGGATGAAGGCAAGACTTTATCACCGCCATGAAAGCCAACCTCCGTGGCCTGTGATGGCGCAATCCGAACTGACTAGGTTGTGTCTTTGAAACTTCCTGGCTCGGCTTTCTCTGGCTTACTAGAAATACACACGGTAGCTGTAATCTCACGAGCGAGGTCGCTAAACATAGGTGCTAAATAAATTTGCATAAATCCAAACTCAAGCCAAGTTAACGAGAGAAATTGTAAGAGTATCTGAACTACACCGAGTGAGCAGTCGTAATAGACTGGAATCTCGGTCTAGCGGGGACGCATTACCCACCCTAGTCTTGTTGGAATCCTCGATTTGGCCGAAATATGAAATAGGCACCTGCGGATGGGATCAAGTATCATTGTTGCATTTGATGAAGTACGCGAGGTAACCATATTGAGAGTGGGTGATCGGCTCCAGCAGTGATACAAAGAGTCTCGCGTCACTGCGACAAGAACGGGGGAACGAGAAACATTAAGCTCCGCAGTTCTTGGACCTGATCATTAAGGACTCTGCCCCTGCGAGCGATATGAGCTTTTGTAAGAGAGGCACGCTGTTCACTTAATGTCAAGCCAATACCAAGCTGATCTGCAAGCCTGGTCATGGTGAGTCCCGCTCGGCGAACTCAACGGAATTTACAAAGCATTCAACCAGTAAGATAATCTAACATCATCATTCTCTACCAGACCTCAGCCGGGATAAGTCTTATGGCTTAGTGTTATGTCATCTTGAGATATTAAGTAGCGATCTGTCTTGCACCGAATGCCCTTACTTGCGATCCAATTCCCTCTATACAATAACCTAGAATGCGATCGATCATCGATGAAATCTTCTTCAATTTGCTTACCAGAGAATCCTGAATGGGTTGTTGCAGATTTAACAATAGCCTTTGCGGGTCTTGGGTGTAGCTCGAAAGATGGGGGATGACGATAAAGTCAATTGTTGTGCTAAGGGTTTAGAAAAGATCTAGTCACCCAACCCAGTGATCATATCCTCAACACACTTCCGTATCATCTTAGCTTCCCTCCTCACACCATGATACATATCCATCACCTTTCCAAACGTCTCATTACTGGGTGGAAAACAAGCACGCACCAGAACTTGCCGCTGATCAGCCTGCGGTTGAGGACACTCTGGGTACAAACGCCATTGGTCATACGTCTGCAGCTCGTCAGCTGGACGATACCTGGCCCAGGGGTTTGTATACTTCCCATTGCGAACGAAGGGTGGGTTGTTTATGTTGCATGGAGATTCGGAAGGCGCAAAGTCGATGAGGTCTTGGAGCCATTGGGATGGCTTGTCTTCTTGAAGGAGGATCTCCTCGAGGGTGTCGGTGAATGGTTCGAGGGTTGTTTGAATAGTTGTGAGGTTTTTCCGTACGGCCAGGACAGGCTGTGATATAGCGAACTGAGCGATTTCTCTCACTTGCTGAGCCTCTTCGCCACGTGAGCTTTTTTTGCTCGTGACTTGTTGAACGACTCTGTCAAGTTGTCGGAGCAAGTCCTTCGTGTCGAGAATCGCGCGTAAGAGCTTGGACAACTCCTGGGTTACAGATTGCATGAGTGAGTTGAGGCTCCTCTTGCCACTTGTCGCACCCTGTAGAGCATTGAGATGTTCTTGAGGCGACAGCTCCGAAAAAGGCTGGCCGGGTTTCTCCAGGGATCGAGAAACGTAGTGAATACCAATAGAAACCAGAGGCTCGTCTGCTGCAATGGGAATGCTCGTCATAGCACTCCACGTAGCAGAGGTGTATGAATTCGAAACGAGATCGAGATAAACTCCCACTTCATTGCAAAGTTTATAGATATCTATTTGTGAGTGATCGAGTGTTTTGTTGCCACGCTGATAAAGTGTGTAATATCGATAAGGTCTAGTATGCAACGTCCCACTGATACGATCCCAGATCGTACCAAGGGCAAGGATCGCTTCGCAGAATTGCTCTTGTGGTTCTCGAAGATTGCGCACGTCGTGGGGCCAAACGGTGATATTGCTGAGGTTTTCTCGTGGTGTGGAGGCTAGCCACCAGCAGAGTGTCATATAAAACTCGTATATAGGTAGGTCAGCGGGTATGCCTACTGGCCAGGTGTTTTTGATGTGGATGCTTGGGCCTTGGCTGAGTGGGCTGTGGAAGAGTCGTCTTACCACGAGACAAATGAATATTATGAGTATGATGATGATGTAGTAGTAGTCTACCGGGACACTAGACAGGCGGAACAAAATCTTGGACATGTATGTTTGTTGAGGGGCGATTGGCTGCGGCTTGTCCTCATCATCGTCCAGCCAGAGGCCAATCTCACCACAATCGAGGATATAATTCGGGGGTCGAGGAACAGGTTGACAAGGATCTGTCTGAGCAGGGTATATATCACCAGAATCATCGAAATGAATAGTGATGTCGGGATTCAGAAAATGCACCCGTTGCCAAAACTAATTATGAAAGCAGAGACCAACCCTCAGGCTTGCATCGTCTTGGTGTCGGGCTGCGTGGACCGTTGTGTAGTTCGCATCTTGGAGTGGACTCGACAGCGCGGATTGAAAAGATAGGGATGGGAATGGGGTCGCAATTGGTGGTGGTGTAGGTGTATTCAGACGTGGTGATGGTCGTGGAGAACGGAGAGACTCCATTTCGACTGGCTACAGTAAAAGTTGGGCACAGCACAGGTTAGCGACTGTAGGGTAGGTTCAGCGCACTTGACTCACGGTAGTGTACAATACGTTTCAACACAAATGAGGATTGGGTTTCGTAACTCGAGAAGCAATTGAGGAACGATGCAGAGATAGAAAAGAATCAAAAGAGGGGAGAGGGAGAAATACCCAAGGACGAGTCGAAAAAACAAACAAAGGAATATGCACGGCCCAGGTGATGTAGCTAACACATGTACACTACCCCGTGACGGGCAAAACCAATTCGAACTAGCGGCCTCACGACCTGAGGCTCGAGAACTGCAAACTCACTTGCTCGAGTTCCAGTCACAACAGAAACCGTTTTGAGTTACGTATAAGAGAGAAAAGAGAAGAAAGACTAACAAGCTAGAAAAACACAATCGCTAGTTATTGCAAAGAAAGCAACAAAATACCAAAACTCCATCCATCTATCCCGATCCCGACCCCAACCCCAACCTCCATGTCTATACCCACCGCTCACTCACTCACACATGCCTCGCTTAATCTAGTCGACCATGTCTCTTCCCATTCGTTCCTCTCTTCTTTTCGCGTCGGGACCGACTCTTCCTCTCCTCTTTGCGCTCTCCATCCTCGGCATCATCGTCAGAAACATATCGGGACTTTCCTTTGTTTCTACGACCATGTTCCACCTCATCGTCCTCGCCATGTCGTGAGATCTTCTTCTGACTCTTATCATTCTTGCTTCCATGACGATATTCCCTGTTAATATTGTCGTGTGGATCATCGTCATGTCGATTCTTGCCTTTCTTCTCACCACAGCATTCCTGGCCTTCGTCATCATCAACACTGCGCCGGAGGCGTCCCGATCTCTCACCAAAGTCATCGTCCTGCGGAAGTAGAGCCCCAAACTTCTCCACAAACGACGTCTCGTCATCCAGATCTCTCGATGTAAGATTATCCATGACCTCTACTGCTAAAGAAGTTGTATTGGCATTCCTCTTTGGCTGCAGTAGTCCGCGGCGCTTTGCAAGGTAATATGCGTAGATCTGAGGGCCAAATCGGACACTTGTTTCGGGGCGAGGGATGGAATCCCGCTCTTCGCGTTGATTGTTCGTGGTGGTCGTTTTGCGACGGGTATTTGGTCGTTGACTTGGACCGGCTTCTGGAGAGGGCTGCCGCTCCAAGCTTCGGCCTCGGCGCTTGGTTATGACTTCTTTTAGCTTGTCTAGATAGCTCATGGGCTGGATTTCTTGCGTGACAGGACGTTTGGGTTGCGAGTCTGTCCCCATGTCAGGCGAGGATAGATCCTTTTCGTCTTTTTGTGAACGTGTTTGTACAGGTATAGTGGTCGGTGTAGAGGGTTTGAGCGGCGGTGAGAGTGGTGCAGGAAATCCGCCTGCCATGTAGAGGGAGCCTAATCCAGTGATTGTGGGTTTTAGTAAAGGATCGATCGTGGAAGCTGCTGATGATGGTCTCGTCGGCTGTCCCGATGACACATGCGATGGTGCTGAAGCAGGGGGCTTGACAGCTTTCGAACGAATCGATCATATATGCTTAAGAAATCCCGGGACTAGTTTGTCATGATTCTCAATATTGTCCTGCACCACTGTCTCATGGGAGTCTTCTGCTTGAGGTTCAACTGGAGGTTCAGCGGGACCAGACTTCTTATCCAGCTCCTCCATCGCCTTCCGCCAGTGAGATCTGCTCGAAACCACTGATCTTTTACTGGCATCCCATTTTGGGTCGTAGTCCTCCTTGCCTGGAGGACGATCCGTTTCAGGGGAGTACTTATGGAACCAAATCATGTCCTGCTTGTCAAAGCCATAGTTCTCATCGTGGCAATGTTTGTTCAAGTACCGCGCAAGTTCTCTACCGCGCTTGATGTAATCGACTTTTTCCTTCTTGCCACTCATGATGGCGACGCTCGCGGGTTTATTGCCGATGAGTCGAGTATAAACGATGTTGTTGATTTGTCTGTGTACGATGGGAGGAGACTGCGCATGCAATGCTTGTAGACGTGTTGCCGACATTCAAGAGGAGGACGTGGGCACGTGGACTTGAGTACGGTTGGTGAATATAATGCTCGTCGCTGATGGGTCGCGGCGGGGTTTTGCTCTGCTTGAAGTTTGCTCATATAATGGCGAAGGCCGGGCTTTTATAGCTTTTCAATTAAGCAAGGTTGACATGACTTTATCGACGGAGGTCCCGAATGTCTTTGTCAGGATCGGAGCCAAAGATGCGTGATACGGTGGTTACCGCATGATAGAGCGCCTCCGCTGCATTCTGTAGGCGCAAAGAAAGGTAATAAAGCTAAGTACGTACCATGATGACTTTAACCATTACGTTGCGTTAAGTCTTTTTGTACTAGTTGCGCCGCGCGTTTGGTGTTAAACGTCTCTTTGGGTTGAACTACCATTGTCTTCAGGGGTTTGTTTGATGATGAGATATTGGTTACACAGGTAATTTCCCCAGCAATGTGGATTGCAAAGAGTCTTTGGAATACAAGGACGTTGCTAGGCGAGTCATCGTGCTCAATGGCGTTTCAACTTTTATTATAGCGTCTGGGGTTGGAATCGTAATGGGGGGTATCTTAGATGAAGTAACGAAGAACTGAGAGTGTAGAAATGTCGCATGGAAGATCTTATAGAAGCTCGGATGATCACAAGAGACAGTATTGTAAATGAAAGACAATATATTATTTGATATTGAGTAAAAAGAAAGAGGCGCTACAAAGTGAAGTTGTAGCCAACGAGTATGCAAGGCCCAACCCAATATTTGCATGGTAGGTCTGGACAACAATCTCGATTCCCTTCAAGCACAAAGCTTCTACAGCTCCTTAATCCTCGATTCGCGAATACTCTCTTGTGACATAAACCTTTCCTTAGCCTGCGGCTTGAATGCAGGAAGAAACCAATGAGAGTAATGCATCCTGATCTCATCATCAGACAACAAACTCATGACCGTCAAGGCAATCTGTGTATCCTCGTCTAATTCCTGCTCACTGCGCACTGCATCCTTCAACTTATCGGCGAACCTTTTCGAGAAGCTATCGGCAAGGGCGGCTTGAATAGTCTCTGCAACTGCGGCGTTGGATGAGCCGAGGCCGGTGTAGGAAAATGGTGCGCGTGTTGGGTCGAGATCGAGAACGGAGTGGATGGGTTGAGGGACTTCGTAGGGTTGATGTTGGAAGATTCTGTGATGAACACGACAAACGCGGACGCACCATATTTCAGTCTAGAAGGAGATGCGTCTGTTGCATGAAGAAAAAGTGAACGAGGAGACTTGCGGTTTGAAGCGGATAGCATGTTTCGTGCCATGGCTTCATAGCCATCATTGTTTCATTCTTGCCAGAGCTGTCGAGATAATGGTGACCAACGAGAAAGGCTGGGATAGCGAGGATAAAGCCAACGGCTGTGATGGTGAGCTGGTCGTACATGTTGCAAGCGAGATTCTCAAGAGTTGTGAAGGAGTACGCCAAAGGGCACTTGATCAGTGAGAATGTTGAAAGGCTAGGACTTTGAAATGAAGGAGAATGGGATGAAAGGAAAGAAGATTTCTGTTTCATGGATCTTTAAGTGAAGTGGATATGCAATAACAGAGAAATGAGGCGCTTTGTGTTGGTGTGAAACCCCGTTTGTTGGTTAAGTACGATATGTCAAAAGGTGTAGGTTGCTCAACAGTGCCCCTTTGTCATGATGAACTATATACAGCCTGATTTCACCCGCTACTTGTTGCAGCTCTACCACCCTCAAGTTCCAATTCTTTTCAAGTCTGGCCTGTATCTAGACGACGAGCAGGCCATTTCACTCACACATCCCTTCTGCATAGCTGGTCTATGTTACACGTCTCTCATCCTTTGTGGAGAGTACTTTGCTGTAACCCAATCCTTCCTGTCATTACCTATCGATATCGAAAGACCGAAGGCACCTGCCAAGATGTCTGATCAGCCTCTCACACCGAGCGACTATGAGAGGCTTCGACAGAGGTTTCAGGGTGGTCCTCCAGATATCCCTTCGACTCCAGGACGGCGCAAGAGTATGATGATCCCACTTTGTCTGGAGAAGAAGACACTCAAGAGGTAGTTCTTCCAGTTCGACGTAGCCTTTCAGACTCGGCATCATTACCACCTTCACCATGCATCCCCAATCCGTTGCCTACAAGAGGAGGAGATAGAGTCAATCCAGACTTGACCTATACTTCGTTGCCAACAGGTTGCTCACCGATGGGACTCTTACCGCGACTAGTCGGAATCAACTTCTTCAACAGCTCTTTTTTGAACGCCATCACCTTGTTAGTCTGCGCTCTCGCCATCATTCTCCTCAGCGTGTTCCTCCTCTTACGGATGACTGGCATTGATCTGAAAGACACACAGTAGCTATGTTCACTGGTGCCGGAAGCTTCCTAGCCTCCATGATTTCTTTCGCCTCCTCAGATCGCCCATCCATCGTTCTACCTTTTCTACCGCCCGTCATCCCTCATTTCTCTGCCTGGGACAACGCCATGGCCCTCTTTGATAGGAAGTGGACTAATATGGGAGCCATGATACGAAGGCCAGATCAATCTACGTTTCGCTCCCGAACGAAGGACCAAGTCACCGAGTTCAGCAACGAGTATAAAACCCACCTCAGTATTCATCTGGCAGAAGCACGGAGCAGGATTGAATGGCTGGTCAACGCAATTAAAGAGACCCCGTTGAGTTCGACATGCTGGGTCTCCGACGTTGGCGCTAGTTATTACACGGTTTTGGTAGGACTTGTCAATACCTTCAGAAGTAGTTGCCGCGAAGGTCTTGCCCTTCAAGCGAGCACTCTTCAACAAGTTCTCTCCAAAGCCCTTGAAGATCGAAAAAGGCTCAAGAACAAGTCTACAAAAATCTCAAGCGAGAATTTATCCATCGGTCGAGACACCGTCTGCAAAGAAGCGCAGAAACTCCAAGGCGATCAAGCCGAGCGGCTTCGCAATGCGAAGATCTTGCAGAACAAGGAGGACAAGGCGGCGCATGAGTTGATCAATAACCAGGGACAGATCGCCGACCTTGCGGATGGCGCTTGTGCGCTTCTGAAAGTCGATAATCGAAATCTTGATATAATACACAAGTATATTCAGGAGGAGGTTGATATTCTTGCTTCAACAAAGAGTATCCTGAAGGACCTGGTTGTGGAAGCGAAAAGGGTTCAGGGGCCGGAGATGGCGAAGGAGTTGGAGAAGCATATATTGGATCATGCCCAGGCCTGGCTTGATCTGACGAAGAACTATTATGGTGGTACAAACTCGAGTTAGATGTCTCTGGAGGATTGCTCTGTTTTTCATTCTATCTTTCAATTATTGGGGTTCAATGGCTGTGTCATTTATTGAGGTGAATAGCTACTAGCAGGCCTATGTTATCAAATTCCCAGGTTTCGAAAGGTAGCTGAAGATCATATGCTGCCAAATACATTCACTATTCTATACTAGACCAGGACATGCTTTTTCTTCTTTTCCTGTGAGTGTCTGACGTGATTATATCTGACATCATAGGAGTGATTGACTCTGTATTTCTGGTGATCGCCATGGGAATCAACAGATGGTAGTGAGTGATACACATTGTAGTCTGGATGAATTCCTATCATGTTGTACGAATACCGAGAATGGGCTCTGTCGGTGATCAGTGAGATCAAGTCGTGAGTCACCGCCTATGTTTTCGAGCATGGGGAAGTCGAAAGTTTGAAGTCTGAGCAAGCCTGAGAATTTACACTTGATACCTCGAGACACAGAAAGGCGTGCCTGCAGGTTTAGCTAATTGCTTGTAAATATTCCCATGGCCGTATCGCTTGCGGCGAGATGCTTCTAGCTCGGAGCGGTCGGTGATATAACGGGAGGTTGGAGAGATGTCCTATAATCGTTACAATTACCAATAGGTAACCAGGTTCGTCTGCTAGGTCAATAGCAAACACACATTCTAAGATCCTACAAAGGACGCATTATTGCCAACCTAATGGTGCCGACTCAAAAGTGCAAATAAACAATAATTTACCTATCAAGAGATCTCCTATGAAGCTACCTTGATAGAAACCAGCAACGTATTACTAGTTGGTAATCGAGCGAGCTATCCGATCCCGTTGTGATTATCGAAGTATCAGAGTGTCTTCCACCTGCTTTGTAGCGAGGGCTTGTGGCGAGTCCCTGATCCAGAGAGTCCTAGTCTAGCCGATACGTGTGTTTGAGGCGATGTTGAATACTCAACAACAGATTGTTAGCCTTATTCCAACTCACCTGTCTTTTTGCTCAAAGTTGAGTCCCGAAACTCATCGCAGCGATATATGGAACAGAATCTGAGACCGACACAAGGGGTCATGAGAAAGAGTCTGCGTGTCACCTGCTTTTCTGAAGCTATCGAGAGGGGAACGGCTTCAAAATTGGGCGCGCGGTTAATTTGGTGAAAGGAGGCTGCTATTCATACGCAACGATATACTCCTGAGCATTCACAGGAAACGAGAAGCACAATGAAGACTCCGAAGACAATCATATTTCAAGACGCCCTGAATAGGCCACGAGCGGTACAGGTTTGTCTATCTGCTCATCAACCTGGTGTTTCCTATCTCTTCACGCCTAATATAGTGCTGGAGTAAGTACGAGCTTTTACAACTATTTATCTCAAGTTACCATATAGTTCTTGAAAATAGGAAAAGAGTATGATCCTGAGCAACTGGTATGTCTTATAGCATTGGTGGATAGCAAGTCAAGTATCCATACGACGGGAAATATAACCACCAACCTAATAATAGACCAAACTGTTTCATTTTCCAATACCGTCAGTTTCAACGTTTCGACATTATGGCGTCTTAGACTAGAACCCTCGTCTTTCACCGTGTCATTAAGACCCTAACAAAGCGCCCTAGCCTTGTCTCAAACCAAACCAATCTTGCTTACCTTTCATTTGCCATCCCCTTCAGTAGCCCGACACGAATCTCCGACAATTACCATTCCTGACTACTTCTGCTCTTCCTCTTCGTTAGCCATGATAGCCAACTTGCCCTCTAAAGTCTTGGCATTAGCTACCGCCCACTCGAGCTTTTTCTCAAGAGATCTGACGCGTTGCTGCTGAGTGAACAGATCGTCTAAGACTACTCGTACTTGCAGTGCATGCTTCATGGCCTCGATCTGCCAATATTCTGAGCTTTTCATAGAACGTACATCTTCCGCCGCGAGATGGTTGCTTTGAACCACAGTTTCTGCATCCTCTTTGATAGGCTGCTCGGGCGTGTCCTTTAGCATAGATATATCAGACCCAATCGAGATTCTTTCTTCGAGTTTCATTCTGGATCCAAGGTTCGTCATCATGATCTCAGCGTTGGACCGGAATGAGATCAGAATCGCAGCTAGTGAGGCAGATTTGGTCTGCCATTCACGCGGATAGTCCTTTTCCTTGGAATTCTTTGTGCGTTTGCCAAGAACGATGGCTAGCCGAATGTCTTGGGGCGTGATCTGAATCGCATTTGTAAGAGGACCAGCACTTTGATGCTTGTAGTGAAAGCGGCGAATCTGTCGAGCTTGGAGGCGGGTTTCTTGAATGACTGAGTTTGACATCTTTGTATCGGACATTTTGAACCAAAAGGCAGAATGGGAGACGTTCTCGATTGTAAGTTTCAAAATGACACAGCACAAAGAGTGACTTTTCTCTGACGGCTGCGTGGAAAGAATAACACGGCGAGTGAGTGGCAGGAGGAGAGCAGGAGGTAGGCCGATGAGAATTGATCAATCCATTCTTCTAGCTGAGCGCACTTCCTCTCTTGATGTATCCGTGGGCAGGTCGATTGAAGATAGCACTGGCCGACAGCCGCTCTGTAGTAGCTAATGCAGAGCATACAGCATTCAACAAAGGTTCAATGTCCCTCTTGGCCCTATTGATGCAGCCATGTGCATTTGTAGGGCATGGCAACCGTTCCATACGCCATGCAGCGACAGTGGGTTGTTTGCAGCTTAGAGGGATATAATCCTCTTTATCAATCGCTATGCAGCTTACTGATGAAAGAAAAATGGGCGTTGTTGGCACAAAGAGCAAGCTCCCTAGCTGCATATGGTCTATCGAGAACTTATGCGGCCTGAGAGGGATAATCTGTCTATTACCAATGAATGTGAGTAGCTCCGCTCTATCGATCAGTCAGTATGCAAGGAACCAAATGGCAGTGGCTACATCCTTCAAGCCTTCATTTTGAAGATCCACCTGTCGACTTTCGACGCGAAGATGGTGATGGCAGGCGGATCCCAAAACGTGTGATATGATCCAAGATTTCCACGAGTAGTTTCAGCTCCTAAAAGAGAAGCTTCTATATATTGCAAGAACTGTTCGTCGGGTGGATGCCTCTAAAAAATCAGTGATAGTTGTTCGTCTTGAACGTGAACTCTGAGGCTGTATACAAGTTTCACCAAGGTTGGGAGGTGCAGAAGAAAGAAGTGTAGAGTGTGTCTGTTCATCGACTAGCATGGTTTAACACCTACACGGCAGCCTTTGCTAGTCCCTTGTTGTATGCACTGAAAGGTGAGTTCCATTATCCTTTGTCTCTATGTTCGGCCTTACCGCTAAACTAATCAAGCGTGCTTTATTTCAAAGCCATGAGTACGTATTCGCACCGTCAGCTTAAGTGATTACGTCAATGGACATGTACCTTCACGTGTTTCGCAATTCTCATCCCTTGTAGCTACTACATACCTGGCAATACTCATGCGCAAGAAAGGATACGAATGCCACAAGCAAGGAGCTTTCCGAGACAGCCCTGATCTAGTAGCACAATTTAACAGCAGGAAATATCATTCAAAGTCGCATCTTCGACAAGAGGGTATCAAGCCGCCGCCTTCCCTTGACCAGGTGCAATGACCTGATAGCGAAGTTCTCGCCAATGCAAACACCTCGTGATAAGGTTAACAATGTATACAGCGCCGAGGGACTGGTAGAGCATAAGTTATCTGAGCAATGCTGATGAGTTCTGGACGGTGCATACACATGAATCTTCTCCATTTCTGTAGCTCAACCCCAAATTCATTGCCATCTACGATAACCTACGCCCTGAGAAGCTACTTTCTAGTCTCATAGGTTTGGAGAGGTCATTGAGCTTTGAATCCTCATTCAAGTCACACGACCTCGTGGTTTTAATCCAAGATGGGTTGCCAGCCGCCTTGTCGCTCAGTTCCAACGCGAAGGCTAGTCTATGAAGCAAGCTGGTATCCAAAAGTTCACGCCGACAGCAATCAGCCGAGAGGATCTAGTGCCGGATACGGAGAGAAGCCTCTTGATTGGAATAATTGCTCGATGTGACTGCAAGGTCTCCAGCTAATTCAATGAGACTATGACAGCGACTAGATCGGATACCACCAAGGCTCCCTGTCAAACTTCATAAGGTGATGGATAGTATATATACATTTCTACCGTTGGCAACGGCTGTTACTCGATTCACAAAAGAGTAACGATCATGGCGCAAACATGCCCCTGTACTAACTAGGACGAACAGACTCGACAGGAAAAATGACATGATAGATAAAGCCGTGCATCAGTACTGCGACTTTTACGAGTACCAGCCATCGAGCGTTGTGGGAACCCAAGTTTCATTTCCCGATGTCAAATGGCAAGACATTGCGGGCCAATCCATGTTCGATTATGCGATAATGTCAAATCCACCAAACCCTTCCGCACGTGCGATGGCTGTAACGTACACATAAAGAGGCTCATATGCATTTACGAGACTACTTAATGCTACGGCGGGGCTCGAATAAGCCGTAAGGGCTTGCCCCTCAACACTCGCTTCACTTCTCGCTTCACGCTCACTGGAGCATCTAATACCAGCAAAAGCACATTAGTCGATAGTTAAATCTTATGTTGGGCGAGCCTATATGTCGAGATCACTTAACGTTAGTCGGATCAAGGTCATTGGAAACGGTTCATCCTAGGGGTCGTCTGTATGCAGACTCGACGATGACGCTCGTTTCGCGATAGCCGCACTCCACGTAGTTTAAGTTTTTGTTGACAAGTGATTAAATTTTAATAAATGACTCCCCCATCACTGGCAAATCGTCGACTCGGCCGTCGTTGTGCCTGGTTAGTCATCATCACAATTTCGGACGTCCATCTGACCCCCCGTACGGAAGCTGCCCTCAATGATCACCACACCACGTCCAGATGCCAAGATCTCTTCGTGTCACAATCTTTATGTATCGTCTCTCATAAAATTAGAGTATCGCTGTACACTGTTGCATCCCGACGAGATATCACAGGCTTCCGAAGGTTCGTGGACAATGAGTAACTGTAGCACTCTAGCTCAAGCTGGCATTGTCTCCAGCAACAACTTGAGCGCTGCGCAAAGGGGCCAAGCACGAGCAACGCTTTAAAGTCGGGTGATTGATGCTAAAGCATGATAAACTACTGCAATTGATCGACCAGTCTCCAAAAACCTGGGAGTCAACATTGGCCTTCAGGGTAGCATTCTGGTCATTTTTATGTAAAAGGCCTGAGAACAACTGTAGTATGGTTTATACGACCAGGCTCTCATCTAATATCATACGAAAGTATTTATTTAAAGAAGCTGCTTGCCTTTTTAATTCTGACAGCATTGTGACGCTCGGTATTAAGTGGCGATGGGGTGGCGAACCCCCCTTGTTTTGCTGTTGCAATTTTTTGTAGGTTGAAGCCTTTCAGTCCTGATTTGAGCTCTAACCGAGACCGGAAAGACACGACGGTAAACACCCACACAGATAGTAGTATGATCTTTGACATTGCCATGGTAGGCCGATCCTGAGCATATGAGATTTGTCGGATACCGAGGCCAATGAATCTGGGAAGCCTTGAATGAAATTGACATGGAAAAGTTCAAACCAGTTGTTTTGGGCTTATTCTGAACGGCATAGATGGATTTTGCGTGAGGAAACTGTGGGATTTCTCATGTTATGCTGCACGTCGAGTAGTGGTCCTTATTTTCAGTGAATTGAACATTACCTGACGATGACCTACGATCCTGGAAACTGATGGATGATTATCTGCACTCCACAACTGGAAACATTCATCACTGGCAAGCCCGATTGTTGAGACTTCCTACTATTGAATAATGATTACGATTGTAAGCGAAAGCAAAGTAACAAGTAAGCTATCTAATGATACTTCTCAGATCCAACGTCTTCAACTCCATCATCACCCCACGCGGCAAAATCTTGTCGGTAACTACATCAACCGAAGCGCTCAAACATGGCCTCCTCCAATACATCCATCTGGGTCTGTAGATCGACCAAGAACGGTTTCCAAAATTTCCAAGAGTAATCAGGATCGTACTTCTCGATATCCCAAGACATTGTCGCTGCCATCCATAGAGCCAATTCCAGGTTGTGCTTGTCAATAGCCTTGCGTACTATGGGCCGCATCGCAGTCAAGTAGCGCCCGATCCAGTCACTTGACCTCATTTTAAACACATCCTCTATAAATAAACGCCGTTCCTCGCCATCGTGGACTCTGACGTGCTCCCAATCGATTCGTGGTTGACCGTTTTTAGTCTCTCGGTAGATTATTTCCGCTAGAATGACAGGACAGACAGTCGCTTGGCATCTATGGTCGTGACTCTCGCGGTTCATACCTAAGTGTGTTAGTCTAGTCGATGGGTAAACAGGAAAAGCAATACATACAAACATTACCGAGTCGAACACGGCATATTGGCAAGGCCAAGTGTCCCAGCTTAGGCGCATCTTGAGCAGGATCGGCAAATTTGAAGCACATCATATCGTTGTGGAATTGAGCTGAATCTACGGTGAATCCTGTTGCATTGAGAGCCATAACAATGTCGGTCCAGATTTCATGAATCACCCAGCTGTAGGGGAGATGGATTAGGATGCCCTGGGTCGAGTCAGGAGTTGAGATCCCGTACACTTCGTCGACCAAGTCTAGAAACTTGGTGTCTTGGAGCTCAGTTGTAGACGGACGAGTAGTCCCACCGTCCATGTTACGTTGAGGCGAGTGATGAGGAACTCGAAGGCGGGCAAGGAGAGGATCGAGTGCGACCATGGTGGGGATGTATGATTCCGAAAGCAAAGCCTTTACCATGAGAGTTGACGGGACTTCTGGACTCTTTTGAATGAGCCCGGGAGAGGAGAATACGGAATCGTTTGCAAAGTCTGTTCACTGGGCGACGGCTGCTATAATATAGCAAATGATGGTCTCTCGTTCCAGACCCAAACCGGCTCATAATTCCTCCCGTCTGACGCATCATTCTTATTGACCTTTCAGCGTTGGTATTATTGACGGGAAGCTGCAGATTTCAGCTAGACTTACTGTCACAGAAACGAGCAAACATGCCGTCAGTAATTTGGCCAGATGGGGCTGAGCAGGGGTCTCGACAATAGCGGGCCGTGGATAAGCAGGGGTTTCTAACAGTGGCTTGAAGCTACCGCTCCCGTGTTTCAATATCAATAACAAGGTACGGCTATACCACCCTTGCCTTCTCCACAAGGCTAGCCACTTGATGTAAGGCAAGGTTGGAATGATGGGGGTTTGGATGGTTCATCAGTATACATTTGTTACTACCTGTGGACTTGCCGGCTGTGGTACGCTCTGGTTGAGTCGTCCGATGTTTCTGATCAGTTGATTTGCATATGAATGCCTCCCCTCAGAAAACAAAAGCTAGGCTATAACATCGAAATTTAAAGAGGATTATGTTGAAAACTTAGGCGCGTGATGACAGACTTTGCTCATGGGACAGTAATTCTTGGGCTCTATGATAAATCGATGTACGGTGATTTAATGTCGACAAGAGTAAATGACTAAACATAGGGTGACGTAGTAGAATGAAGTTCCTTGTGTAACAGCTAATGGGAGGGCCCACAGCCAGTCATTCAAGATCGAAGGGGACTTGTCGGCACTCGACAGTCATAGCTTCAGTCTCATAAGTGGGAACCCGTATCGTCCATCGAGACGGCGAAATTGTCGAATGCGTCTCGGATGAATGACGCTAACACAGGATCCATTATGTTGTTTGAGAGAGTGAATGAATTCCCATTGGTGTATCGGATTCCGGATCAGAGTCATCTATGTTGTTCTCAACTTGGGTCGTAGCGTCTTTGCCCGTGCTGGTACCCTCGTCGTTGGCAGCGGGATCGAGCTCATCGGACGGCAAAGATGAATGATTCTACCACTATCTGCAACTGCAGAAGCTGGAAAAACTGGGTATTATGGCCAAAGAAGTACCAGCCGCGGGCTACGTTACGCGGCTGCACAATCTCACTTGATGCTGGATATCCCGCGAGCCTCCTGATTCCTTGCGCCTAGCCACCGGAGGACTGTTGGTTCTCTGGGCTTGATCGATGTAGAGTTCCATCCTTTTACACACCTTTTGTTGCCAGTCAGAAAAGTCACGGATGAGCACGGTAACCTTTGCCCGATCAATTTGATCGTCGGGGCGCTTTCTGCTCAACTGAACCGATGATGGCCAAGGCAGGTAAATCCGCACCTGTGTTGAAGAGTCTTTGTCGGGTCATTCTTCCGAGACTGCTGATACGGGACCAGAGTAAGGCCTGGCAGAGAGAAAAGACTCATATTCCTGCATTGCTGCCGGTGCTGGATGCTCTGTGGACCCGCCAAGGTCCTGGTCGGTAAGACCGAAGTCTGCCGTCCATTTATCCCGGAGTGTTTGGAACCCACTAACCTCGACCTTGAGCTCCTCGAGCTCAGCTTTAAGAGATGTCACATCAACGATGATGATTCCATTGACATCCGCGCTTGAAGGCTGCAGTGTAGATGTGGATGCAGTCTGGTTGGTGATTGTAGCGGCGGCGGACGAGGGGGCAGCTTGGGCATCCACCGCGAACGAGTCGTTGGCAGATCTCGCCGCGCTTGCCAAAGATGGCTCTAACATTTTCAAAGTCAACGAGGAATCAGAAGCCTGATAGTACCTTTGTCTACTTCATTCCAGTCACACGGAACACTTTGTTTCATAAAGCTCTAAGCATTACATGGAGACGTACAAAGGAATATCTGAAATCTGTCTCTGGAGTTCTCCATTCCGCATAATATCCCAGCTGCTATTGTCGGGAAGGACCTGCACCAGAATTAGTGCGTTGACTAATGCAGATCATTAGCGCAGAGAACAAATCATTTCCCCAGGCTTCTAGCTCCCGTGTCTTCGAGGAAATGACGTCGCGATTCTTTGCCGTTAGGGCTGAGACGGGGAAATGTAACGTAGATGTTAATAGGTAGGGACCCACCTGTCAGCTTTGGTTTATTGGCCTTGTTGGGGATACCGATGAGAAAAGTGGGTTAGTAGTTTAGATGAAGTTAGCCAAGTAGAGTAATGTCTTGGTTCCTCTCTCCAGGGGGAAACAGGCTGATCTGATGAAGGCTGGGGTTTAAGGAGTTTTTTTGGCATAAATTAGCTTTTCAACTTCCGTGCATCTACTAGGGGGGGTTTAATTT
>JABCKB010000510.1:0-85565 GCA_013184455.1 Fusarium continuum | reverse complement strand
GTGCGGGTATGAGCCGCCTGTGCCTCCGCGTTCGGGGCAACCTAACCCACGGGCAACTCGGGTTCGGTACGTACCTCGGAGCGGCAGAAGCCCCTTGTCACACTTACCAACCTCAGAAGCCGAGGCAGGCCATTCATTGTCTCTGTGTCGGTCGCTCTTGAGCCGCAGCCGAAATGGAAGCCACGTCCAATCCCTCCTCAGAATAGCTTCATCTCCTCGAGTTTCTTTTGTTCAACCTCACAATTGCATGCTCGAGATTTTTGACTTTCCATCTTTTCGTCCAGCGCGCGATTTGTCCATTCAAGAGCTGCCCAAAGCAATGCAGTGATCCCCGCGTTTGCGCTTCGAGCTCTCCGTTGTATCTTCCACGACCTCGACCTCTACCTCTCTCTACCAATATCTCCCCGAGCTTGAACCACAACCAAGATGGCGTCTTCTTCGCAACCGCATTCCACTTCAGTTAAGCGACGGAACCGCAGACGTCGTCAGGACAAACCTGCCATTGCTGCGAAATTAGTGCTCGACGATCACATCAAGAGCGATGTCGGTATTGTTTCCGAAGACATATTTCGCGATCTCTTCCCACATTTAGGTAACGGTAAGTCAAGCGCGCCATTCAATGCCGATCTATGCTAGAACGAAATCTCAGCTCAGCTCTATCAAGGCGCCACCGAAGACGTCCACCACATTGCGATCGCTCCATGGGCGCCCAACGCGAACCCCACAGACAGTCCGTGGTCAATTGTGCCGATTATTGAGTCCTCTGCGATTGCCCCTTCGACCGTCCGATTCTCGCCGTCATCTGCCGCGCTGCAGAGTTTCGCTGTCACCCTGCAGCAGGTTGCGCCGTCCAAGTTATCAAGCCACAGTCGTGGTGGAATCGAAATCCTCGTCCTCGATGTCGTGCCCGTACCTCTTGAGACCGTCTTTGTGAGCTTGGAAAGCGAGTTGACAAAAAGGCTCGAAAAGGGAGAGGGTACCTTCTTTAGGGACCATCCTGCCAACTCTAAAGAAAAGAGCGGCGCCGACTCAACTGCCGACGGGCGTCTTGTGGCTTCTCTTCGAGCTGCTTTGAGCAGTCTCAAGGTGGTACACGCGGGCGACCTATTCCCGCTTCCTCTACCACCGCACCCTCTCACCCATGTGCCTCCGAATCCTGGAAAGATCATGCTGTGCGAGCCTGTTGCTCAGGGTGTTTTGACGGAATCGACGAAGATCATTCTCATGCGCGGTCGTGTCCATACTAAACAGATCCGTCGCGTTGCTTCCATGACTACGAGTCAGCAGCTCAACGGTGTCCCTGAGGATGAGGACGATACCAGCACAGATCAGTTCTATTCTGCTGCCGAGGACCGGGACAAGTCAGGAACCATGACAGAAGATATGGAGTCTGCTACCGAGACAGAGCCAGATCTCTCTGGGTCTGAAAACGAGGACGAACTGTCAGATGATTCTATGGACGATATGATTTCTCTACAAGCACCTACGCTACCAACAACCAATGCTAGCGGAATATCAACACTACAGCCAGGGACACCAATGACAGTTGGGACGCTTCGCGGTAGAAAGACTAACGGAATCACTACACCTGGATCTGTTTTCTCCAACTTTACCGCGACAACCGCTCGACCGGATAGACCTCGAGGCCGTCTTTTCAAGGCTCAGGGTCTGATGGGACAAATTCCCACAGACATCCTACACCCAAAGCCGTCTCTGGAGGATGACGAGGAAGCGCGAATCTACGTTGATGTGACATCGCTGACGCGAATCGGATGTTTCTCTGGGGACTGGGTCAGAATCGAAGCTTCTGAGGAGCCTCCTGCGAATGGATTTGGCGCATTCGGCCTTGGAAGCTTCGGGCAGGTCGAGCCGGAACCTGCCAAGTGGAGGCCTGTTCGGGTTTATGGCCTTCCTGAGGGTTATTCGCAGCGCCCTATGACAAGGATACCTAGCGCCAAGCATGGGGAGAGGAAGTTGTCTTTCTTCGAATCCCAAATCCAACGGCCTGCTAGTCCGACGGCTTATGCGTCTCCCATTCTCTTGGCCAACCTTGACGATGCTCCCTATCTACGGCTTGCGCCTCTCAAGAAAGCATCATATCAGGGCAAGGGAACAATTCCAAGGTTCACTAGCGCAGCCCGACCCCCTTATGCCCGAGACATCACTATTCACCACATTCGAACTCCTATCTCAGCAGAACGAGCTTTCCAGACTGCTGTTCTAGGTGGTCTGAAACGTTACTTTGCACAGAAGATTCGTCTTGTTAGAACTGGGGATCTCATTGCTGTCCCGGTTGACGCTGAGCTTGGTCGTACGCTTCAGGAAATGCCTGGCGCAGGGGGCTCTGAGGTAGATGATGTGATGGCACTTACTGCTGGTGGCCAGGAGACTGGAAAGGAGACTTCAAAATTCGACAGCGTGGCCTGGTTCAAGGTTGGACACATTCAAATTCAGAAGTCGGACGAAGACGAGGATAATAGTGCTGAGACTTTCTGGGGATCGGTTGCCTGCATTGATAGCTCATCTGTTGCCATGCATGGCTCAGGCTTCGAGACAAACAGGATACCCGGCATCAAGCAGAGCACATGGCAATATTACCTTGGTCTCAAGAAGACACCCAGAAAAGCTTCCGAGTCAACTCCGCCTCCGATTCAGGAACCTGAGCTGCCTTACGCATCACCGCTGAGACGCCAGCTAAGGGAACTGATCGCAGCTGCCACGAGCGCAAGGGCCATTCATCTGAAGATGCCTCCTGTCGCAATTCTGTTAACCTCAACACATCGCAATATTGGTAAGTCAACTCTGGCGTCGGGCGCCTGCTCTGACATGGGCCTACACACATACAAAATCGACGCATACGACATCCTCAGCGAGGGAAGTGGTAGTGGAAGCGATGTAAAAACCGAAGGTTTCCTCAGAACACGAGCGGAGCGCGCCATGAGTTGCGGTCCTGACTGCTGTGCTCTGCTTGTTCAACATGTCGAGGCTCTCACTGCTGACCGCATTGAGTCGACAATCAAGGAGATACTGGAAGACACACGAGTTCTGATTGCTACAACGAACGAGGTCGATAAGGTACCCGATGGCGTTCGAGCGTTGTTTACACATGAGCTGGAAATGACGGCCCCCGACGAAGCGGAGCGTGAGTCTATCCTTAAGTCCATCATTAGCGATAGGGGAGTGAGTCTTGAGCCGTCTATCGACCTTAACTCGATTGCCCTCAAGACCGCCGCCCTCGTTGCTGGCGACTTGGTGGACGTTGTTGAGCGAGCTTCTATCGCTCAACAATCACGACTGGAGCAACTTTCAGCGAAGAACACACACGATAATGCGCTCGTCACCGTACGAGACGTACAGGTTGCCGGTGGTCCTCTCGCCCGTTGTTTGACGAAGGGCGATTTCGAAATCGCTGTCGAGGCAGCCCGCAAGAACTTCTCCGACTCTATTGGTGCACCTAAGATTCCCAACGTCACCTGGGATGATGTGGGTGGTCTGAATAATGTCAAGGAGGCTGTCACTGAGACTATCCAACTGCCGCTTGAGCGCCCTGAACTCTTTGCCAAGGGCATGAAAAAGCGATCGGGTATCCTGTTCTACGGCCCTCCAGGAACAGGAAAGACATTGCTGGCCAAGGCAATTGCTACTGAGTACAGTCTCAACTTCTTCAGTGTCAAAGGACCTGAGCTGCTCAACATGTACATCGGAGAGTCTGAAGCCAACGTCCGGCGCGTGTTCCAGCGTGCTCGAGATGCTCGACCTTGCGTTGTTTTCTTCGATGAGTTGGATTCGGTAGCACCTAAACGAGGTAATCAGGGTGATAGCGGTGGTGTTATGGACCGTATCGTCTCCCAGCTTCTAGCAGAACTGGACGGCATGTCTGGAGGCGATGATGGCGGTGGCGGTGTGTTTGTCATTGGCGCAACTAACAGACCGGATCTTTTGGATCCTGCCCTTTTGCGACCTGGTCGGTTCGATAAGATGCTCTACCTTGGCGTCTCCGATACCAATGACAAGCAGCAAACCATTTTAGAGGCTCTTACCAGGAAGTCAGTTTGCAAAGATACCCCTCTGAATGAAAACCCAATAACTAACATATTTGCAGATTCACCCTTCATCCATCGGTATCTCTCGCCTCCGTAGCCGAGAAGCTTCCCTTTACATATACCGGTGCCGATTTCTATGCCCTTTGCAGTGATGCGATGCTCAAGGCTGTCACGCGTCAGGCTACAGCAGTGGACAACAAGATTCGTGCCATTAACGCCGATCCGGCAACCCAACATCCCATCTCAACAGCTTACTACTTTGATCACTACGCTACGCCAGAGGACATCGCTGTTATGGTACAGGAGGAAGACTTCCTCGCCGCCAACGACGAGCTCGTGCCAAGTGTTAGTGCCGGTGAGCTGGCTCACTATGAGCATGTACGGGCTATGTTTGAGGGAGTTCGAGAGAAAGAGAAGGATAGCAAGCCCCCTCCGGTTCAACGTGTCGTGTCAGGAGCATCGACATCATCCAAGGGCAAGGGGAAGGCGGTCGCCTCGGGGTCGAGTAAAGGCAAAGGCAAGGCGATTGCATTGACGAGTGACGATGAGCTTGACGAGGAGGATGAGGTGGATGACATTAACGGAAGATCAAAGGGCAAAGGAAAGGCGCCGATGGGCTTCCAGGATGGAACAGCCAGTGACGATGATGGTCTATATTAGTCGGAGTAGAAAATCGCGACATGTATATAGGTTGTCCCGTGTATATTGAGCAGTAGAAAGGAGATTGAGCATTTGAGCATCTTGCTGCTTTATAAGGTAAATGGCATTGGAAACTCACTGTGTTGGATATAACATTAAGGTGGTATATTGGGTGGAGTTTCGATTAGAAGATTCTGTACACTATTCTTTCCCCGTCTAAAATGTCGAGACGAAATCTTGTGATTTATGCTGCTTCATGTCACATTTTATTTCTTGGTCTCTTCCTTGGACTTTTCCTGGTTTGTTGCCGTAGCTGTCGCAGGCTTCTTGGTTTCCTCATCGTCGCTATCATCCTCGTCGCTGTCATCGTCGTCATCATCACTATCGTTGTCATCCTCTTCATCCTCCTCGTCCTCATCCTCATCCTCATCTTCATCCTCATCGTCGTCGTCATCGTCATCGTCGCTAACATTATCCGAATTCTTTTCAGCTTTCTTTTCCAACTCAGGCTCCTCCTTTATCGCCGTCTTGGCTTCAACAGCCTTGACCTCCTCTGGGCTCGCCTCCGCGACATTAGCCCCTTTCAAAGAGGAGACGGAACCTGAGCGAGTTTCCTTCCAAGTTCCGCTCGTAGGACTCTGAACAGCGTTTCGCCCCGCGTCGGTCTCAGCCCACGATCCGGATGTTGGCGATTGAATGCCGTCGATTTTGCTGGCGCTGCTTGTGGAAGCCTTCTTGGTAGGGGTTTCCGAAGTCTCCTTGGCTTTCTCGCTAGCCGTTGACGCATCCTTCTTGCTTGTCTCATCCTTCTTTGTCTTCGCGCCATCCTTGCCGTGGACTTTTTCTCGCAGACTCTTCAGGTGAAGCTCCTTGGCCTTTTGCGCAGCTTCATCGGCGACGGACCGGACTGGCAGGGTCTTCTCTTCCTTCTTGGGCTCTGTAGTAGCCTTGGGCGCCGCAGCGGGCGTAGCAGTCTTGGCCTCTGGTAGTGGAGGTGCAGGAGGCGCGGGCTTTGCAGCGGCTGCCGCAGGAGGTGTGGACTTGGCGGCGGGCTTCGACGCAGATGCTGAAGAAGCAGCACCACCGCCGACGTTGATGGGTCGCTTAAGCGGGGGGTCGGGAAGCTTCTGATGGATGGAAGGGATGGTGTGCTCGTCGTAGTAAATCTTGACATGCTGCTTGAGCTCGCCATACTCGTTCCAGTCTTCAATCTCAACGATATCCTACAAGAAGTCAAATATATCAGTTACATGTTATATGAGCCATAGTAGTAGTAAGGGAAGGTTTGTCGTACACCTAGAACCAGGCCCTCCTGAACCAGGCCCGGGAGCTTCCTTACGCGGCCGCTCTCATCTTTACCAGCTCTTCGACCCCAGAGCATGCGAGCCTTTTGATCGACAGCGATATCGACCGCTTTGAAGGGAACACGGTTGGCGCGCAGGATGGTCTCGAGACGTGAGGTGGCCGTGACGATATGGGAGGAGCCAGCGGTGAGGGAGGTATAAATGTAGAGGGCGGGATCTGTCGAGTAAGACGCCATTTTGAATTATTAAGAATTAAATGATGATTTGAGTTTGGTTGATCCGAAGTTGTTCTTCAGGGTATTTGCATCGTCTGGTGAAGTAGATAGATGGTGGTTGGATTTCTTAGACGACTGTCGAGGTAACGGTGGCATGGGTGGGTTGATGGAGCTACGTAAGCAACTAATGTACCTTGGCTTGTAAAACGTTGGAGAAAGTACCTCTGTTTGAGAAATAGGAGAACCCAAACTCCTGAGAACTACAGGATCCTAGCGCTGTAACTTGGAGGTGTGATGCGGGGGCGGGGCATTTTGAGTTGCATAGAGCAGAAAGGTCCCCTAATCTACGAGCTACGCTACGGGAACATGATTGAAACATATGATGACAGTTTTAGAGAAGTTAGAAATTAGAGCAACGAGACAAGAGAAAGAGATTGAGGTTCAAGTTTGTAATGCTCTGAGTGATCCTCTTGCTCGTCTCACCTACTCCAAATAAGAGTTGTTTCACACGGCCACGCGATCCATTGTGTGTTTGTCTTAGTTGATAAGCCTTGTTGAGTTTTGCAATAACTACACCATGAATGAATGGATTCGTCTAGAGAAGTACAGTCTCAGCATCAAACAGACAAAACTCCAAAACCTTTAACTCGTAACTATCGTTCGTTGTGGCTGAATGCACAAACTCGTGTTAGCGACATGTGAGTGAACCTGCCGCTGAGGTGCTACTACCTCAGGAAGGGGCTTCTCCACTACCGGTACGTCGTCAGCTCTCCCTTTCCTTCCCTTTCCTTCCCTTCCCATTCTTCTCCTCGACCAAGTTTTAGTTCTTCTTTTCCTTTGTCTCTACTTCTCTGTTCTCAATGACATTATTTTTCTCTCTCTTTTCATCATCGTCGTCTATCACTTGTCCCTCAACCTCTCTGAAAGGAACCCCCCCCCCCCGTGAGATACCCAGACCTAAAGCTTGTCGTTTGTTTGCCGCCATCACCGGACGCCAACTAAATTCGGAATCGTCCTACCACCACAACAACGCATGGACAGCGCAGCACATTTCATCTCCCGCGATATGCCCTGAAACGTCTTTCTCTACCATTCGAGACTGAGCGATTCTCAGTTGGTTCCAAGACATTGAGCTAAAGATAGCCAAGCGGTCTGCATCAGCAAAGCAACTACCCGCACCTACAAAGCAAGCCAAATACTGCGCTTATAGGATGATATTGTCATCCCGATCCCACCTCGAATCTATTAATCGATACTGCAGATGATAGTTGCATCTTAGCATGGTCTTTCTTGGCTGGCAGTCAAGATCCAAGATCATAGCCCCATCGGCCAGTCGCCGCTCCTTCGCACGTTGTTTTTCATTTCTCCTATTGATGCGGTGTATCGGTTCACAATAATCAGACCGTTCGATTGGCAAGAAATGCCGCTGCAGATCCAATACTGTACCAGTTTGGCTCAAGTCGTGCCGCACGCAATAATAAAGGGCCCGCCCCTGATTAGCCATCCACCTTTGGACATGGCTTTGGCTTCGGCCTTCGGCGTGCTGCCAGTAGACGCCGGTCTACGATCTGGAGGCGTTTTCAGTGTTTCAAGCCTTGTGCACGCACTTTAACTGAGGCGTTTCCAAAACTGTCTCTGAGAGACTAGAAGCCCTGCCGGCACGACAGCTCGGTCTGAGCTGTGTTTGCGATTTACTTCCCTCTCATGTCCAGTCCATCTATACGTGGCGGAATAATTCTCTCGTCAGAGGCGCTGTAGCAAGCCGTTTCATAACCTTGTCGAGGGTACCGCATCGTGGGACGTTGAATGAGCCGCCTGGTCCTTGCCATGGGTCCGGGAAATTGTGCGTCAAGCGATGCAACCACATTTTGCAATTGGCTCAGTTGGCTGCATCACAGAGGGCAGCCAAAGTTACACAACATTATGGTCTGAAATTTTTTCTTTGTCGAGACACAAAATCATATACATGGCATGCCGCATGGGAAAAAAACCCACACCGACTTCTACTACGCCTGATCGTCTCGTCCCACACCACCTACGCAAAAGAGGAGATGCTAAATAGATGCCCTTTGCGCTGGCAGGACCCCATCCTGGCTCCAGCAGAACATGTCCCCGCTAGCCTGGCAACAGCTGATTGGTTCAGGACGTGCAGTCGAAGGCACTTTGCGTGCAACCGACGCTTTCCTTACAGGGAGTGGACCGGGGCCAGAACAAAGCTAGACTGGGATGAGCACTCTAGCTCAGGAACAGGCCAGTCAGAAGTGCAGCAGTTAAAGCCTTGCCCGATCCTCAGCCGGGTTGCGGCCTCTGGTCGGATCCAATCACAGGCCCGACTTTTGGATGCATGCAAGGTACCGTTGTATGGTGGTACGCACGAAAACCATTTAGATGCCGGACTGGAAGAAATACCAATCAACTGGGGTTGATGAGGTGACAACGCACCAGGCTCTTATGGCTAGACAGGCATGGGTCGGTTGTTGACCTTAATGAGCAGAGATTAAGTCCCGCCATTGTGCGAAAACTACAAGTTTCGCTCAACACCCGCCTTAGACGCCTAGCTTGTTTCCCCTCTGATTTCACTCCGTTACGTTGCGCTTGTTTTGACGATACTTTACAGCCTTGTGCTATACTCTCATTAACCGATTCTTGATAACATCATCTGTGCCTTGCACGCTTCTTTCTTTTCTTGCTTAACGCAACATCAGGAATCTTTTCCGACCTCTCTTGAATCACTACGGTTCTTTTCAGACAACAACAACAACAACAACCACAATGCGCTTCACCAGCATCTTCATTGCCGCCGCTGGCGCCTCGGCGGCCGCTGCTCAGGACTACGCCCCTCCGCCTCTGGATACCACAACGCTCACCTCGACCACGACCCGGGTTATCACTCTTACTCAGTGCAACCCTACCGTGGCCGACTGCCCTCTGCGTACGACGACATCGACTCAGGTCGTGATTACCACTTCGACTGTTAAACCTGAGGAGCCTACCACTACCTCGGTCTACGTTCCTCCTACCACCACCTCGGTTTATGTCCCTCCTACCACCAGCAGCATCTACGAGCCTGTTGTCAACACCACCAGCTATGAGACTCCTACTATCATCTCTACCCCAACCATCATCACCACCAAGAAGGTTCCCACTGCGAAGACCACTTTCTACCCTGCTGGTAACACTACGACCAAGGCTGGTCCTACTGCTCCTGTGTCTCACACCACCAAGCTTCCTGTTCCTGGCAGCAACACCGACGTGCCCGGAAACCCCGAGAAGCCTGGCTACGATGCTCCCAGCCCCTCGACTGTGCCTACCGCTGGTGCCAACGGCCTCATTGTCTCCACAGGCTTCCTCGGCGCGGCCATGGTTGCGGCCATTATTGCTCTCTTCTAGATGTATCGTCACACCTGACGATGACCTCGGTTGTCCATTGAAAGAACCCGGTTCTTCTTCACTTCTATCATGATACCTTTTTCTTCTTCTCAGGGGATGGCTGTTTGGGGATATTTATGAAAGGCGTGATTCTTGTAGCGAGGCAATATCTTTTTCGGAACTGGCTACTGTGTAGCCAGTTGATTCCTTGCAGGTCATCGGATGAGGCGCATGGGATACCGGCGCGGAGTTTTCTGAATGCATCATGTAGCAGTGTATCTTTGGCTATGTGCTCAAATGCCGTTTGGTTCTGAACTGCGAGGCGGGAGCCTCGGAACGTTGCGGAGTTTAGAACCATTCATTCTATTGACATTGTTAGAAGTCGTGGGATTGAATTTATCTTACGACGACACATGACAAGTTATTTACGTATTCTTTGTACTTGTGCGTGGGCATGAAGATATGTGATTAGTTGTTATTACACCGCCTGCTTAGACGAGCTGATTCTTACCTGCAGACCTCGGGCTGAATCAGCTGCAATCTCGAACCAACACACGACAACATTTCTTGGCTTGACTCAAGAGTGTATGTACAATATAGTAGTATATATGTACGTGTTAGTAGTTGGATGGAGACATCAGCTGAGACGGTGATTCCGTAATACCCCTTGTGCTGGAATCAGTCATGCACTTGCAGTATCGACCCCAAAAGACTAGGTACTACCTATAGACAAGCAGCAAGTCCTGTACAGTATGGTCATGTACCATGCGTGGCATGTATATCGATGCAAGCCTCGCGCGACGCATGACTCTTGCGCCCCGTGCAGTAAGTAGATGCGTGTAACCACACGATGTTTGATTGACATGGCAAAGCGAATTATCATTTTTGCCTCCTTTGATGGAGTCGATGGGGGGGCTTTTTTCCCCAGCGGCGGCTTGACTCGAACTGTGTTAGAGCGGGAGCTAAGTATCTCGACGGATGCAGGACCGTTGCTCACGTGGTCAAACAGGAAAATCAAAAATCCAAACAACTAAAATTTAAAATTTAAAATTTAAAAATAAAAGAAATAAAGAAAATTCAAAATAAAGAAATACATAAAAATAGATTAATAAGAAGAAGAAAAAACCCTTCCTCAGCATTCCAAGGTAAAAGACGAAAACACCATTTATCCTGCGCTGCTCTCTGCCCTGCGCCGCGTCGTTGGCGGCATCACACCCTCTCCTCCTCTCGTACACGTCAACTCGCTCTCGTACCCATGCCGCTGGGACCGGGCCTTTATCTCTGCCCTGCACAGCTGACTGGCAAGGAGTGATGGGCGAGGGAATTGCTGTATCAGGAAGAAGAGCTCACGTTTCTGGCGGGCTGCATATGCGCTGCCTTGAGTCGTTGATGGTTACGGCAGATCTCACTGAGCCGCATCTGGTGACATGCATGTTTTTCTTTCTTTTTCGGGTTACGTACTGTCCTGTACTGTACTGTAGAATTAGAGGGAGAAGAGTGAAAAATAGCTCATCTCAGCTTACAGGCGAATACCCAGAAGTGCATGCAGATTTTGACTACTAACCTATAGTACCTACTACATACTACCTAGGTTCAGTAGGTACTAACCTGATGTACTTTATATACATACAGGTAGTCAGTGAGAGGAGGGGGTGTAGTACCCGCGATCAGTTTACTTGAATTGGATAAATTATAACAAAACATTTTGCCTTTCTTTCTTTTCTTTCACAGGACGAGTTAGACTAGAGCTAGAGCTATAACTAGAACCAAACTAGACTAGAACCACCCAAAGGTAGAAGGACGACTATTACACTGACAGTAAAAGATCTCCTCTTGTCGGGTCGGCCCACGGCCTAACCTAAAGCTAAGGTGCAGTTCCTTTCGGTCCGCCGGAATATGACCCCGGGCAAACCTTCCACAAAAGCCAAGTTAGCTACTGTACTATTTAGGTATGATAGTTTTTTAGCTAACCACATATTGACATAATAAAGAAAAGATTATTCAGGACTAACGTTAGCAGAGGGGGGAAGCAGAGGATCATATCATATCATATCATAACATATCAAATCAAATCGCACTGTAATTTTCCCAGTTCCAGTTCCGAGCTGCCAGGTCTCGCAAACCTCGCCACTCTAGGAGTCTAGGTCGGCCGCCAGGATGGATGCAGCAGTAGACAGTTCCCCTCCCCAGGCTTACCGTGCTTTTTTACAGTGGTCTTCTTGCCCATGACATGATTGCTCAGTCCAATCAAGTTGAGGATTTGTCCAACTCGGAGGAAATGGGACGGGGATACGCTCAGTTGGGGCCTAACAGGTATGTAACAGGCGCATGAACTCTCTCGCCCATCTCACCCATGCGTGATGTGATGGATGGTGTTTCTAGATATGCACGCGTATGCATGTTTCACCTCGGAGTAAAACGACCATTGATCTCTTCTATGGATTTCCTTCTTCTTCGGTATTGTCAATATCACGTTGTGTTAAGAAGAAGATCGACTGCAGCTGCTACAATTGGCTACTCGCGCCGACTATGTCATGAATCACATTTTTTCTCTCTACAGTACTAGCAACTACACATCACAATGTTGCTAGTCAAGGGTCTCCGAAGTACCTTGGCCAGTCAAGGATAGTCAATGTCATTCTGCGGATCCTTTAGCCCTCTGACTGCTGGAAGCGAGGGTGCGTGCTTTGTCACTTTGTGGTTTAGCCTCGTGACAGCCTCAAGGCTTCTTTGACATTGTACTACCGGTGCGCACTACACCATCAATTGGCAGCGGAGCGGAGCGGAGGTTTTACTATTTACATACTCGTGATTGACGGCGCTTACACGACTCGAGGTGGGTTTAGTACGGGGGTTGGAGGTTAGACAGGGCGGCTAGACAGCAAACTACTGCCTAACAGATAACTTGGCAGATATGGAGAGAGAGAGGTAGAGAGAGGGAGAGAGAGAGAGAGAGAGAGAGAGAGAGAGAAAACCATGCTGTCAATTACCGGTACAGTCGCCGTCGTTGCAACGCTGCACTATCCAGACATGCACCCGTCCCTCTAGTTATGGTCGCTTCGCTAAAAACAGTCCCTCAACTCCAGCCTCTCCCTGTCCCTGTAGTTGTCTAAAAAATTCTTCGCTCGGATGAAGTCGATGCCTGTGCCTTGTCTTACATACCCTTCGTCAGCCTCTCCCTCCCTCCCGCGTCATTGCTTGCAAGCCTCAAACCAACCCTGCCAATGTCACACCTCAGCACGTGGAAACCACGGTCATGCCTGGGTCCTTGACCAAGACCATGTCTTACATGCGCATCTGGGGGGGCAGAGTCCCACCCTACCCGACTCCCATTCCGCGTAATCCGACCCGTCACGCCGGTTCTAAGCCTCCTTTTAGATCTCTTTTGCATCTCCTTGGCACCCTTGCCTTCCCTTAGCTCTGTTCGTTAAGATCAGACAGGGAAGAGCAGAGCCAGGGTCATGTTGAGATGGCTGCTCATCACGAAGGCTTGTACGATGACGGGAGAACGATCCAAGGCTCCGCTCATGGGCATTGGCCTACGGCACACATTTTGCAGAGGCTGCTGTTCGGCTGAGCTGGGTAGAAGCAGTTGTGGATAGCATTGTGTTCGCAGAGACCGTTGGCGTGGTTGACAAGTTCTGACGACTCCGTGCCGACTTTGGTGTTGATGTTTGGTTGCATTGTGCCGCAACTTTGAAAAAATGTATTGTGGTTTGTCGTTGGAGCTACGAGACGAGTATTCTTGTAGAAACAGTAGATTTGAAGGCTGGTGTCGACGTCGTTAAAAAGTTTGTGTCGGCTTGCAAGACCTTGACAGTGACTTGCTGTAGGTGGGAAGGGGGGATAATATAGCAAAGAGCAGAGCCACTAGGCTTAGTAACTCCGTAGATGAGACAGCAAAGACACCAATGGCCAGATTCTCGCGCGTGAACAAATGTAGATGTATGTGTCTTTGCCTCTAGTGAAGATGATGGTTTACTTTAACGGCTAAACGAGGAGGGGGGTCGGGGCTGCCTGCAGTTGTGTAGGGCTGAAGGTGAACGAACGACTTGCAATTATGGGAAGATCACTCATAAATCATCAGCGGGACCTCCGGCTTTTTATGAACATTTGGCTCGCATCCTCGACGGGGGCCATTGGCCCCAGGACGGTCATCTGGGCTCTACCTTGACGGCCTTAGCTGGATCTTTGTTTTTATCGTCCTCGGGCGAGTTTCCTCATTTCTCTTTTCCCAACGTGGTCCCATGTAGTAAAACGGCGGATGAGAGGATGCCATCTGTGCTCCGAGCCACCGGTACTAGACGTTGTCTTGTCGCCAGGCACGTTATGTCGTTGGCTGTAAAATGCTCCGTCTTGCACTACCAATCCCAACATGGTGGGAAGTGGTCTCACTCTAATGTTTTGGTCCCCTTTGTTTTCTAGAAACCTCAATTCCAGCCGGCAATGGGTCAGAACCGCAGGATCAGCAGTAGCGGCAGCAACAGAAGTTGGATCCTGCATAGACCAGGCAGGGGTGATGTGTGTGGTGAGGTGAAGTAACTGTAATCCCGCTCTTCTGTGATGTGACGGTACTGCCGGCCTCTGTTCAACTCTGTGCTCGTTTGTAGGAGCTGTACTCCGTGCTCCGTCCTCTAGGAACGTCCATTGTTGAACCTTGCCGGTGTGGCGCAAGCAGGAACACCACCATTTCCCCGTCCAAAAACACGCAGGCGACTTAGTACAAATCAGTCTGTCTTCTGCAGGATCACCGTTGGCTGGTCCAGTCGAGACAGCTTAAAAGGCCAAATGGGGGGCTTTTTGTGAACTCACTGGGAGGTCGTCCTCGTCCTCCGTACCGTTCTGTACTGTGCTGTATCTTTCTAGGTCTGTTACTCCCTGCCCACGTTTGTATAGGTTGCAATGCAGGACTATGGGCCAACATTCAGCATTTCGTAGCAAGACATATCAGGGGCCACGGTCATTTCCCCCGCAAACTTTACCCGCTGTAAAGTTGAGCAGCCAGCAGTTTCCCGTCCCGTCTACATTGCATTGATGCAACTGACAGAATTATGGCACAGAAGTCGACATGGGGCTTTACGAAACTGAGATCTGACCCCCGTTACGTACGTACGCTGTTAGGTGTTCTGCGTGCTTGTGCTTTGTGCTTGTGTGGGGGCTGGTCCATGAGGGGAACGGGACCGAAGAGTCGGCCACACTCGTCGTAGTCATAGCTTGTCTGGCCCGTCGACTAAGTTTTTGCCGACCCGCTCGCTGCTGTGTGTCCGCTGTGCTGCCAGCCGTTTCTTGGAGCGTCAGGGTCTCGAGCCACTCCAAGATGCACAAGTGCCTTGTCCTTATGTCAAGCCGTGAATCTTACGGCTAGGTGATGTGAAGCTACGTACGTACTGTGTATCCAAAGATCGGAGAGTCGGCCTGCCTTATCGCAAAGATTCCTATCGTAGCGTCCGTCAAGCTGCATTGATCCACTGAGATCGATCCGTCCTCTGTTTGCGGTCATCCATGTATGTTTGTGTTACACACATACTGAGCTTCCAGGGTGTCGTGATGGCGAAGAGATGCGTGTGACGATAAGCCATTTCTTTCGAAAAGGCAACCGAGGGGCGCGAACTGGAGGTCTGCCCAAAAACCCAAGTCCTGGTGACGACGACCGGCAGTCTTACAGTGGAGAATGTGACATCTAACATAGCTCTTTGCCGGCGGCAACAGGCGGATTGGTTTGTGCCGCATCGAGTGGCTGGCAATGCCATGGGCCATGGGCCCATGGATGAGAGATTTCTGGCTGCTTTCTAGCATGCATGAGTGTCTGGGAAAGGGAATAAAGACGGACTGCCATAGCTAGTTAGTACATGAGACAAGGCATCAGATACTTGATCCTTCAATGCCAAGGGGTACCCAGAATCCAGTGATTCATAAGCCACCGTTCTATAGGTGGCTATATCGTCGGCCCATGCGTGCAGTGAGAATGGATGCCCACCAAATATCTTTCAGACTTGTGGGCTTGGCAGTACAAGCTTGAGTTCCCCATCGTCGAGGCATGAAACCAGTTCTCATGCACTTAAAATCGACAATGATAGGTCTTAAATCTGGTCGTAGTCCGGCAACGGCCAGACATCCCGTCTTTGATACAGGCTAAGCCTGTCATGGTCTTACATGCTTACCCTAGTGTTGGCCATCTTCGACGGGGTCCCACGTATGCAATCTGATTCGTCTAGGCTAGGATAAGATGCAACCTTCTTCCAAGATTCCAAAGGTCCGGGCGTTCAGTCTTCATGATCTTGGGAAGAATTAAGACTTTTGTCCAGGCTTATGAGGAGCGAGCGTATTCCTTGAGCGCATTCAATAGTTTGCCGCGACACCTAGCGCATGCTCAAGAGGCTGATATGTGACAAGAAAGATCAGCACTCTCCTCAATATGAGCTCAGAAGGCTTGGTAAAGTATCCTTCCGCAGCTACAATCTCTTTCGCAGTGGTCACCGCACTTCGTACTGTCACGGATGCCAAGTGATAGAAGACCGACTTCGAACAAAGGACAGGGTCAATATCCGACGGCCGCATGTGTTTGCGCCGTACGTTCCAGGGATTATGTCGCAAAGGTCTATTTCTTTGACGTTTGGTCCAGGCTGTCCCTGTTAGAACTTAAGGAGGCCCAGTTGAAAACTTGCTTGCAACTCTTGCATGTGGCTTCTTATCTTGGAATTGACTTGCGTGGCGGGAATGTCAAACTGGAGCACCAATCGTTAAGCGAGATGCCTAATTTCGAGATTCATCGTAGAAGAGCCAAGCGGTCAACAGCACCACGCTTGGTTGAAGGGCACATGCTGGTTTGAGGTAGTGGCTGTTTGTGGCCTCGCCCACTACGTAGTACCACATGTTGCTCATCCTGATTATGAGCTGTGCTATTGCGAGAGGTCAATTTCTTATGGATCTATCATCCAAATAGCCACTTGTCGCAGGTACTAGGCCGCAGGCACGCCTCGGTAACGATGCTCGGGAACATATTCCTAATCCTAGTGAACCCTCGGTAATACAACCTTGTTGTTACCCATTCATGCCGAACTTGTGCCTGTAACGACGGGGAATTTAGTAAAGAAGAATGCTGTTGCTCCCAGTTAGACTCTCGATAAAGTTTGAAGTCTGTGAAGCAGAGTCAATGTACAAACGATATTTTCAACTCAACCAGACTAAGTATGGATTCGGAAAGTTGTTGATGCCACAAGTAGAGCGGATGAAGAGGAATCGTTGAGAGCCACAACTTTGCCAAGCAATATGATCGGTGGCCCTGTGGTTCTAGAACCCAGCTCCTTGGTGTTCTAGAATATCCGAATAGCCGGGATTAGCTTTGTGGACTACCCGTGTGAAGCGACGAAAGGTTCACGGTTTTCAAAGAGACCCGAACGAAAGATCCACGAGGCTGCCGGAAAAGCGGGAGGGGACCTGGCGACGAGTATCCTTGAGATGTTTTTTTCGAAAAAAAGAAAGAAAAAATTAGAATGCATAGTTGGCAGATAGCTTATTAGAAAGAAAGCAGCCAGCCAAGTCGGCATTCATGGCGAGAATAGCATGTCGTGTAATCACGATTTGGTCGTTGAGCTGGAATGAAGTTGAGATGAAGTTGGTCGAGAAGGACTGTGTAACTAAGGAAGTACAGCTAAACGCGCTTGCGCACGTGCTGCTTATGCGGCTACTAAGCAAGCGCGATGTTTGAAGTCATCTTTCTTACTGTTTAGGAAGGAAAGTTAGCTGCTCCAAAGAGTGCCTTCCAAATCCATACTTGCCGCGGCCGGGTACCTTGAGTCTGTGCTTAGGTTGTTGTCATTATGAACGGAGACTAACAAGTCCCGTCCCGTGTAAGCTAATGTCAAACTTAATCAGCGGGACCTACCTAGATCTACGGCTACCTTAACTTAGGCAGCGGACTTAGTAACTTCTTCACCTAAGGCCGTCGACTTGTTACGGGCCTTGTTGGTGTTTTGAGACTCTCCACACCGTCTCGTGATGATGAACTCCATGGACCCTCATTGATTCAGTATCAAACAAGATGCGCTGAGAAAACATCGATAACCACAGCGAGGGTGGTCTTCCAATAATCATCTTTGGGGAAATCTATTCTTATTTCGGTAGTTCCAGGGCTCTATTACAGCCGTTGGAGTCTTGTTCGGAATGCCCCACCGGACCACACAAGTTTATTAGTGGAACCGTTCGTCTGTGTAACCTCATCCAGCTTTCACTATCTCCTCTCGGCATTGACATCATCCAGGCCGTCAGGCCTCGGCGCGTCAGGCCTCGGCGCCCTCAATCTATAACTAGGTAGGGTTAACATCACGGTCAAAAGCTTCTTTTAGAGTTGTTATGGACCTTATCTTTTGACTAACTTGAGAATTATCCGTCCTCTTAACACATCAATCAAATCTCTCTCTTTCGAGCCTACGCTGGTGCTTCTCATCCAAGCCTGGGCTTTCTTCAAGCGTGTCAAAGGCAGCAAGCAAGATATAATCGGACTGGGTGTGTTCGCATGCTCCGCTCACACTGGCAGCGGCACAGTAAAACGCAACATGTCGACGTGATCAAAGTGGACTGGCATTGTACACAGTACCTTTGATAAGGATGTATCCCGATCGGTTGACTACATGCTCATCGAATGTATGCCTACTTACCTATTTAAGCTGGCCGCGTGGACAAACTCAGTTTTCCGTCGTAGCCTGCCTACACACCGTCCGACCTGAATTCCGCCGACACCTCGTCGGCCTGCATGAGTGCAACCATTCCGATCGTTGTAGCGTTGAAGCATTCATCAATCACGGTCTAAATCGTTCTGGTCGTTCTGCCGTTGTTGATTGGAGCGCATATTGAAGTCCAGCATCCGACATTGAGTGATTCCAAACTTTTGAGACATTCGTCCATACACGACCGGGACGCATATCGCGGGCCACGGAGCGAAAAATGTCGATCAGTACATACATAGGATACCGAAAGAGATGAGGGAATAATGAGAAAAACAAGTATTCGAAGAATATGTCCTCAATATGTCTTGACTGGCGAGTAAGATTCAAACAATAACTCAGCTATCGGGTGGTACACCAGCGAACACATGAGCAATTTTCAAAGTAACTGGTCCGAGGGGATGGGGAGTGACCGGAGAATAGAACTTGATGAATAATCTAGGCGCTGGGAGCACGGCCAGTATCCCTTATCACCAACTCCGCCTTTGTTATAGGTACCTACCCTGTGAGGTATAATGACTTGGCTACGTCCCGAGTAACCGCAAGGTCATCCCGACCTGCAACTACGACCGGTATTAGCAACAGTAGGAGATTTTACAGGTTAAATCATCAGAGATATTAGGCTGATCCCTCTTGACAACTTTGTTGTAAATGATAGCTTGAACGAACTGCTAGATTGTGACTTCAGGCCAGGTTATGATTTATGCCTGCCTGAATTCAAATCAGTTAAGTTTAGCCAGGCCATTTCTGTTATGGATAGACCTTGAATATTTTAAAATATAAGTAGCGTCGCAGACTGGCAAGTCGCGGTTGATTCAGACTAATAACCAGAGATCATCTCGACACAAACAGAAGTAGATCTATATAACTGAAATCGTAGGATCAGTAGCTAGCTTGGTGCGATGTTGCATATCCCGGCGACATATGGGTAACCAGCTCAATGCACAGGTGTGCGGTATGGGCCTAATTTTGCTTAGAGTTCTTGCTCAAAAATATCGTTGGATAAATGTATGGGAACTTGAGCAGAGTTATGCTCTGAGTAGATCATGTAGCCTCTCTAATTCAATTAGAAGATAGTTCGGCCTTTCTGTATTGCCTAGAGAACGAGATTTTGGGTTCTAGTTGAAAATACATTTATCCTGTATGAGTGCTGTATTGCGAGGATAGGCCGGACCTGGTTGGCATTACAATGGCAACGGAGTTTAATAACTAATGGCGTATCAACCAGATCTATGAGATGGTTTGAAACAAACAGTTGAGAGATCGATCTACCGGCAACACGTCTCGTAAGCGATGAAACATGATACATGCTGGCCAAAGTTGCAAACCAGCAGGGGCCAACCGAGACCATTGTGTAACTAGCGGTAGCTTGAAAAGTGGCCTCAGTTCAACGCCAAAAAGGGCCACGTATCCTCATGTTAAAAGAGGGGTTCGCGATTAAACTTGAACAGTGTCGTGCATAAGGCCGGCGAACCCCTGAATGAACGAACCAGGACTTGGTTTCTGGTCCAGCTGAGTACGAATCAGTGGGCAAAATTTGAAGAGGCTGATATTTGGGCCATCTCGTTTTGCGAAACTCGAGCTTGGTGGGGGCTGGATCGACAACACGTGAGAGAGAATGACTGGCTGGACTGAAACTGTACCTGCGTAATGTGGCTGGGGATTCATTGGTTGTCAAATTCAGGGGAATGAGGCTCAATTAAGTTTGTGTCTAGCACCACATTCTATTTGAGCCTTGGAGGATAAACTAGAATCGAGAGACAGCGAGGTTATATGAGGTAGGTAGTCGAAAAAAGGTCAATTGAAATAGGTTGACGTGTCCCGCCTTGCTCCGAGACATGTCAAGCAAGCTCTCTACTGCCACTGTACCAAGCCCCTATCAACGCTGAAAAGACACCTTAACTACCAGAGTTGACGCTAATACTGGTGAATCTAGGGGGTTCAGTTGAGCCGGCCACCCAATCATATTTCCGAAGGCCGCTTGAGACCCTGTTTTTTACACCGCCCCTCCACTCGAACAGGCCAGAGCTCCCTCCCTTTTTGGGCCCTGCCCCACGAAATCTCCGTCTCTTAAAAAATAAACCCACCACAGCGTCTTTCTCCCTCTTCCTTTCATCACCTCAAAGCTTTTGGTAGCCATTGGGATCTGTCGTCACCATGGCAGAGAAAACAGGCGTCACCGGCGCCGACTTCGAGTTTGTCAAAACTCCCGCCTTTCCCAAGCCTGACTTCGACAAGCTTGAGAACGTTGGTGTTCCCACTACCAGGGTAAGTTTATCGTGATTGTTGTCCTTTTGATGCCTCACCAAACAATGCTAACAACTCCCCCCCTCATAGTTCCCTGCTATCAAGAACGCTCCCCTTCCCGCCGATGGCTCTGGAGCCGACACCTTTAACAACTATGTTCTCATCTCCATCCTGACTCTGGTCCCTTGGTATCTCAGCTGGAAGCTCGGTGGTGGCATCAAGACCACCATCTTCTTCGCCCTCATCGTCGATCTTCCTCTGCTCGCGATCTGGTGGTTGGTTATCTCTTCCATCAGCCCCCGAAAGAATGAGAAGGTTCGCCTTCCTAACCGAGGCGTCGAGTACTACCTCGACTTCAAGAAGGAGTCCGACCGTCTCAAGTACCGTGGCCACAACAAGATTCCCATGGAGACCTTCCACGAGATGTACTTTGACGGCGAGGTCGACTTCAAAGGCGACTGCCTTGAGGTTATGGAGTACCGCCATGACTGGGCCAGCTTCCGCTTCACCATTGGCCTCATTAAGTTCTTCCTCTTTGGCATGATTCCCGAGGTCATCATGCATACTCGTTCTCAAGGTGTGTATTTGCATTTAGGTATCCACTCAGGGATCGACTAATACGTTTCAGATGAGGAACAGGTCCGTGACCATTACGACCGTGGTGATGACTTCTACGGCTGGTTCCTGGGTCCTCGCATGGTCTACACCTCTGGTATCATTTCTGACGTCAACCGCGAGGAAACCCTCGAGGAGCTCCAGGACAACAAGCTTACTGTGGTCTGCGAGAAGATTGGCCTCGACAAGGGTGACACCCTGCTCGACATTGGCTGCGGCTGGGGTACTCTTGCTCGCTTCGCAAGTGAGCAGTACGGTGCCAAGGTCACCGGTGTCACTCTGGGCCGCAACCAGACCGCTTGGGGCAACAGCAGCATGCGCAAGGCGGGCATTCCCGAGGAACAGAGCAAGATTCTCTGTATGGATTACCGCGATATTCCTGTCCCCGAAGGTGGCTACAAGAAGATCACCAGTCTCGAGATGTCTGAGCACGTTGGTATCCGTCACTTCTCTAGTTTCTTGAAGCAGGTTCACGATATGCTTGACGACGATGGTGTCTTCTTCCTCCAGTACGCTGGTCTCCGTAAGGCTTGGCAGTACGAGGATTTCACCTGGGGTCTGTTCATGAACAAGTACATCTTCCCCGGCGCCGACGCTTCTACCCCACTCGGCTGGGTTGTCGACAAGCTAGAGGGCACTGGCTTCGAGATCAAGCACATTGATACTATCGGTGTTCACTACTCCGCCACCCTCTGGAGGTGGTACCGCAACTGGTTGGCCAACCGCGAGAAGGTTGAGGCCAAGTACGGCAAGCGATGGTACCGCATCTGGGAGTACTTCCTCGCCTACTCCACCATCGTCTCCCGCCAGGGTAGTGCTACTTGCTTCCAGATCACTCTGGTCAAGAACATCAACTCGACTCACCGAATTAATGGTGTCGAAACCCAGTTCGCCATTGCAGGTGCTCTCGACAACTGCCGCGCTGACCTTCAGTCGTGGGCTTCCAGGAACAACGTCAAGTCTCCCACCGAGTATCTGTAAAGGTGTAGTTGTGAGATTGATGTGAACTGGTCCATACCCGAGCCGTGCCAGAAACAGCAATGCTCCCAAGGAATGTCTTATGATAAGAGGCCAGTATCGAATACTCTGTCGACGACGTGACAGTCAACTTGGACAAGAATGGGAACTGGATCTATCTACATATTTAAGCCGGAATGCGCCCCCCTTGGCCGATGGATTCGGCTGAGGCTGGTCCAGTCGCAACGGGCAAATTTCATGTTTCATGATAGATGTGTAACGGCAGCGTTGGAGATAGGGAGAAGGCATGTTTGCTATGTAATGTGCCACAAAAAGGAGAATTAAAAAGCTTGTTGGTGTTGATTTTAATCTTGTCGTGATTCGTGCCCAATGTTTCTAAATTGTGGTGGTGAACACTGTTCATGATGACTTAGTCGGCTTATCATGACCACCGCCGCCCGAAGCTCGTGACTTGGGATTTCTGGACGGTAGAGATTGGCCGACCAATGAACAGACTCACTCCTCCAATACTCGACCCATTCTGTCAAACTCGATATCAACCTCTAAATTATTATTCAATACGAGGTACGGATACGAAGAACAGGCTGGTTTTATTTGCATTTCTCTGCTTAATTCAGTTCACATCCCAGTTACGATCGGCAAAAATTTGCCTCAAAACTTTTCCTTGAACAACTCTTTTGTGCAATCAATCACAACCATCGACATCTATCGACAACTAACTCCAACGAGTCTTGAGGATTCTTATAAGCTCGTAGCAACACATTCATCATGAGACCTATGTCTCTCTTCAGCCGCCAGTGCGGTCCACTTGTACAGAGAGCATACACCACTAAAACGCCTTCATCCATCATCTCATCTCTCAAAGCCCACCCCCCAAAGATAATACAAGACTATCTGACCCCAATGCCCTCTCATCTCCTCACAACCACCATCAGTGACCTCCTTTACCCCTCCCCCTCAACACCAATAATATCCTCACCTCCTCGCGCCCTTCCTCAAGGCCACCACCTTGTCTACTTTCCCATCCAACTGCCCCCCTCACGGCTCGTCCCCGATGGCGCAGATCCTGATCACTCACCTGGTCCACCGTATACACGACGCGTGTGGGCAGGAGGCGAGGTTACCTTTGAAAGAGATGGGTTGAAACTCGATGCGAGACCGGCCGTGTGCAGGGAGAAGATAGAGGATGTGAGCCTGAGGGGTAGAGAGGGTGAGGAAAAGGTGTTTGTTGATGTGCGGAGGAGATATGGCACCGGACATAACTTCGAGGGGAGAGAAGAGTGGGATATTGAGGAGAGAAGGACGTTGGTGTTTATGAAAGAAGAAGAAGAAGGATCTGTTTCATCACCCCCACGTCTTCTCAAGTGTAAGTTTGTATCTCATATACTGAAAATATCAGTACTGATATCGAGTCTTAGATCCTCACCCACCATCTTATTCCATCTCCCTCACTCCTTCACCAACACATCTATTTCATTTCTCTGCTCTCTCCTTCAACGCCCACTCAATCCACTTTGATCCTCAGTATGCGCGAGACATAGACGGCCATCGAGCACTCCTAGTCCACGGTCCTTTCACTCTTGCACTCATGCTTCGTGTCCTCAACGACCAGCTGGGCTCTGGCGCATCCGTTCTCAAATTTAATTACCGAAATTACGCACCACTTTATGTCAACGAGTGCATGACCATTAGTGTTCGCAGGGCATCCAAAGAGAATGGTGTTGAAGGACGATGGGATGTTTGGATTGAGGGACCAGAAGGAGGCATGGCCGTCAAGGGGACAGCGGACGTGGTCTACAATTAAAGACATTTATGTGATATGTACATAGATGATATGCCTTTATCCTAGAAAAATGCTGATAGGCTATAGTATAGATGTCCAGCTGAAAAAAGCTGAATTGGATAAATGCCCCATTATGACCTCCCTTCTATTCTCCAATGCCAAAAGTTTTCGAAGTTTATTCACTTCGAGAGATAACACAGGAGTTGTCCTATCGCCGAAATGCGACAGGACTCCTTAGCCGTCCATGTATCATACACAACGTTTCCCCCCTCCATGACGTATCTAATCAGCCCATCCAAACACCTCGCCAAGAGACAATGTGTTGCTGCGCAGACCCGTCAGCGTAACCAAGATAGTCACCAAGTCAAGCACGAGAAGAACAGCGGTCGCAAGCATGAAACGAGGGCTGAAGACGCGGTAGAGCATCAGATGGCGACGCAACCAGCCGGCCCAGCTCATGGTGGCTAGGGCTTCAACCGCGTAGTACACGATAAACACACCGATGCCACGCGTGGCCGTCTCCAAGACTCCCTTCTGCTTAGGACCAACCTTCCAGAGAGCGAGGAGCGGCACAGACGCAGCGGCGATGATCTGCCCGGCGAAACTGTTTAGGATCACGACAATAGGAGTCCAGGGGTAGCGGATGCTGAAGAGAGGAATGAAGGCACTGTCCCACTGGATGCTGGACAAGACAGCCTGGTGACCCGTCTTGAAGTAGTAAAAGTTTCCGAGGATAGCAAGCATGACAGGCCCAATAGGATTTGTCTTGAGCTCGTTGAGATCCAAAAGCTCAGCCAGCGTGAGGATCTGCCAAAACATGAGAGCGAGAGCTCCGCCGCCCATGGGCTTCGAAAGGAGGAAGCAGGCCAAAAGAATGTTGAGAGGAAGCAGTAGGTAACGAGCGCCAATAGCGTTGCCGTATCCAACAATGGTAACAACAGGTCGACCGCCAACTCCAGCTGATTGAAGAATAGACACGCAAGGAGGCGCCCAGATAAAAGCAGTGCTTCCTGCAATTAGGGCCAGAGCAAGAACCAGCTGAGCCACGTACACACCGATAGTCTTGGGGGTTCCTTCAGCGAGTCTTCCTTCGAGCCAGCCCCCGTTGTCAGCAGTATCGATAACCCAATAGATGGCAGAAAGGAACAGGCCGCCGCGGATGATGTAGCCGATCCATGTTGGAGCCAGGCCCTCGTACGATCTGCTTGTGACAAGAAAAGACTTGATAATAGATGGAAGAACAAGGAACACAGTAAAAGGAACGATGAGCTGCCATGTTGCAGAGGTCGAAGAAGTCGAGGAAGCGTAGTACGTAGAGGTGCAGTAGGGCATCTGCTCCTCGCGGCAGAGCTTCGAGTACGAGGCGACACGACCAAGGATGATGAAAGCGACAGAGTGATAGATGGCCAAGTACCTCTCGCGTCGTGATTCAATGCGGAATGCAGAAACAGCACTGGCCACGCCAAAAGTGGTGATGAAGAAGAGCAGGATCGAATCTTCCCAGATCGTGTACGAGTTGGAAGCGAATCCAATCGATTGGCTGACAGTAAAGATCACCGCCAGCCAGCCCCAGAAAGACGAGGGGAATACGTTGAGAATGGTCTTGCCCACTTCGTGAAGCGAGGAGCTGAGGCCAGCCATGAACAAGACGGCGACAAGCGCAGCGAGACCCTCGACAGGCTGTTGGCGATAGACGCCGACACCAGCAAGAACAGAGACTGTGAAGAGGATCTTAGGATCCCAAAGACCCTTGAGGATGTTCCTGTGGAAGATATCATCAGCCTCAGGGTCATTGTCTTTAAAAGCCATAAGCTCCAGCTTCTTCTCGGCGTAGTCAAGCTCGGCATCGTTCATGATCACGTATTCATCTTCCTCATCTCGAGACGAGTAGATCAAAAGAAGAACTAGGCCGAGACCAAAGACGACAATGCCCATGATCATACGGGGGACGTCAAAGCGGGCCCAAAGATCCTTGCAAACAGAGAGCGTGGCCTCCTGGAACTTGGAGAAGGCAACATAGGCCTCGCGGTCATTCTTGGAGATAGTAAGGGCAGCCTCCCAGAGAGCGGCGGGAGAGTCAAGTCCCTCGCTCTGGGCAAGACCGCGAGCTTTGTGATAAGAGGCCTGGTATCTCTCGATACCAGCTGCAGCCACACGTGAGACAGCGGCCATATTGCGCCAGTCGTTACCCTTAACACCGGCAAACGCCTCCTCAATGGGCCCTCCCAAGTTGTTGTATGGAATAGGAATGCCCAGAAGCAGTGCAAGTGTAGGGACAAGATCAATCTGGTTCACCGGTCGAATCTTAGCATTGGAGGGAGGAACAGCAGCGTCGGAAGAAGTTCTTCCGAAGAAAGGCTTCTTGGAGTACATCCAGAGGGCAGCCTCAACCTCGTCATCACTCTCGCCGCCGTGATCTCCCTTGCTGTCCATGCCGTGATCTCCCATAACAACGAGAAGCGTCTTGTCGTCCAGGCTCTCAACCACCTTGCGAACAAACTCGTCCATCTGGCGAAGCTTGGCACCCATGGCAGGATGATCAGGTCCATATCGGTGGCCAGCATGATCGACTCCAAGACAATGTCCAATGAGGAGGTCCCAGTCGCCCTTTCGCTCCGAGTTCAGCAGCGGAAAGATGTTGTCAATGACACCATTATCAACAGTGTGAAGGTCCCAAACATTGAAGCTATCATAAGCCTTGCTAATGTTGGGCTCAAAATAACCAGGGAAGAGAGACCACCAGGTATCATCACCAAGATGAGCAATCTTCTTGCCAGCGTCCTTCAACTGCATCAGCAAGTTGTCCTCCTCGATAGCCGCACCCGCAAAATTGCTCCCAACATCGACAAAGGTTGGCAATGTTCCAGTCGTGAGACCCTTGAGTCTCTGCATCGTCGCCGTGGGTGGATCAGCGATAAAAGGGCGAAGGAAGGCATTCTTGGGCGATTTGACGGCCGTTTCGTAGAGGAAAGGGAAAGCATTGTGGAAATGCTGAGCCTGTGCCGGATCCTCGGGAACGGTAAAATCGTAGCGCAGCGCGTCAATCAGGATGACAACAGCTCGATCAAACGACTTTGGGTGCCAGCAACCGCGATCGACATTCAACGAGCCCTTGGTGTTTTCAATTGGAGGCAGAGTGCAGTTCGACTTGTCCTCCAGCACGAGCCGCGTAAGCAGGAAGCCGCTCGTAAAGAGCCAAATGCCGAGCGCGTGGATAGCGAGCAGGACAACCCAGAAAGCAGCAGCCCATCGCCAGCGCTTCTCATATGTCTTGTGCCGTCTCTTGTCGAGCGCCTCGCGTCGTCGCTCCAGAACCTCGACGTTCTCTTCGGCGGGAGGGAGTCCGAATTTCGCATTGGCAGCCTGCTGAGCGGCGCGAGCGCGTTCAGCTTTCGCCCATTGCTCCGCAATTCGTTGATGCTCGGTCTGCGGCGGTTGTTGCTGAGCCTTGGGTTTGGCCTTGGGCTTGGGCTTTGGTGTCATCTTGATCTTTGGGGTTAGCTACTTGTTGAAGTCGGGGAACGTGGTCGCTATCTCAGTGGAATTGAGGCCAATTTCAGGGCCATTGAGATGTCCAAGCAGCGCAAAAATGGGTATACAAAGGAAGAGAAAGGAAGAAAAGAAAAGATTAATGCTGGTAGTGGCCTCTAATGTGAGGGACTTGAATGTTTGGTAAAGTACAGCAGCTGTCGACCCTGGTGGGTTGTCTAGTGGAGCTCTCACGACGTAGGAGTGGAGTCATTGGAATTGGATTTCTACAAGGGAGCTTCAGCACCCATCCACATCAACCAATAATGTTAGGGTGTTACATATATATATAAAACGGTATATATATATAAAGATACACAATTTATCCCCATGTAAGAGAGAGACGCTATTCTGAATTCATTATCCTCAATCCTCTGTGGATCTCTCCATATTCTAAGTACTAAAACAGTTGCCATATACTAAGTTACCATTCTCAAGCTAATCAGTTCGTTCATTGACATCAATCTCGTCCTTCAAGTGTAGCTGTGCAAACATTGAAATTGACGTGACGTGACGTGACGTTACTAAATTCAAAGAGTTGCCCCCCTCCCCCAAAGAACGCCGCCCATGCTAGGATCCTGCCCCACGATGCATATCTTTTCATCTATGCCGATCGTTTACCAGTCATCATGTGGTCAAACTAATAAACGAAAGGCATCACCAACTCACATCTTTCTTCACCTTAATCAAACATGTCGACATTGGCAGCGGGTGTATCAGCAGTAGGTCCGCTTGCACGTCTCCTTTCAAGTCGACGTCGTCGACGATTATCCGCGGCTGACCCATCAGCTGGCCCTGCTCCGGGAGGCCCAGGGGGTGAGGTGTTTATGGAGGGAGTGATACCACTCCAAGTTCCATGGCTCTCAGCCAGACTGGACACAGTCTGGCCAAACTGCGTTGATGCGCCTGGTAGCGACGGTGCAGGTTGTCCAGAGTAGTATGCGGAGTCCTTGCCTCGCCGTTGCTTCTGCTTGGCAAAAGTAGGGTTCGGGGGGGACAAAGGTGCCATCACATCCTCCTCCTCTGCTCGTCGCTCAGCAGCCGTCTCGGTTCGCTTTTGACTAGAGTCTCTTCGGTACCGTCGGCGACCATACGAGGGAGACTCAAGCCCGGAAATGCTGCTCGCAGAGTCTCTTCTGCCACGTGCCGCCAATGCTTCCTCTTCTGTAAGTCGTCGAAGGGTGACGTTTCTATCCTTGTCATCATGAACCTTCATCTTGACACTGACGCTAGCTGGCGATGCGTAACGTTCGTAACGCGAATCTTCTTCGCCGGGTGCAAGTTTTCCAGTACTTCGCTCACCCGGTCGACCTTGACGAGACCGCTGATGCCTCGATCCTGGTGATATGCCCGAGGCTGTGGTCTCAGTAGGCGCCGTAGGTGCCAAAATACCATGTGGATCAGGTGGCATACTGGGCATCGAGACATGTTCACTGCTGCGTCTTGAGCGGTTTCCCGCACGGCCGGTAACCGGTGGAAGAGTCGACTCTGGAGGTAGCGTGCTCATTTCTGTCGGTGGAACGTAATTGCCTCGAGCAGGCCGGGGCTCAATAGTTGATTCCGATATTTCAGTTGACAATAGCGTGTCCGTAGGAGGGTAACCTGTCTGCCGACGTTGGACAGGTCGACGACTGTCTCGTCTCGTGGGGGACGCGTGCCCATCCGCAGTAAACCTGGACAATGAAGTGCCTGATCTTAAGTCCTCCTCGTCACGCATGCGCTGCTCTTCCTTTGCTGCCCTTCTGTCTGCCATCTTCTTCGCAAACCATCCCAGGCCAAGGCCGCCGAATAGCCCTTTAGCGAAGCCACCGCTGGGCTTCTCAGGCTGTGGACGTCGCGACGGACTAACATAGGAAGAATAATCCGACTCTTCGAAGAAGCTACGTCTTGAGGCTGGCGGATTTCGTTTGCCTCGGGGCGTCATCGATGGTGGAGGTGAGCTCAGCGCAGTTTCGGTGTAACTGCCATCAGCAGCACTCCTCATTTGGGACATTGCGGGCGGTGGTGGGCGATTTCCAGAGGGAGGGAGCAGAGACGTGCGGGTAATGTCTGGTTCTCGTCTATGATCAGGGGTGACGGTGCTGGTAAAGTCAGTCCTGGTAAAGTCAGACATGGTCGGGGCGCTGCGACTTGCGCGGTGACGTCTAGGTGTTTCGGTTGACACTGCTGTATACTCAGAATAATCATCTCGTGGCCGATCCCGTTTCGAGAATAACTTTCCTAGGCCTAGGATAGCCAGGAATTTTGCAACTCCGCCTCCGCCTCCGCCTCTATTATCCTTCCGCGTAACATCAGAGTACTTTTCCCCAGAATATCCAGTCAGGTAACTGGCTGAGCCAGTCCTAGAGGGGAGGACTTCTGGTCTTTGGCTACGGTCAAGTGAAGGGGATCGACTGCGAGTTCGACTTCCGTTGTCTTTGTCTCTTTTCTTGTCTCGACCTCTTGCTAGGGCCGCCAATCCGCCGATAGCAGCAAGAGGGCCTAGCCATTTCGCTTTACTCGTAGGAGGTTCCGACTTGTAATCTGAGAAATACTCAGACTCGGTGATTCGAGTGCGCGTATCTTCTGTTGGCGCCAGGTCTGACCGCAATTCTGACCGAGCCCCAGTCATATAGTAGTCGCGCCGAGAGGCAGTCCGCCAGCTCAAGATGAAATACAGTACGAGAAGAAGGAACATCCAGACAGCGTAAAGGATAAACAAGTAGAGAGGCGAGCCGTACAATGTGAGGCCCAGAGGAACCTGGATTATACCTAAGAGGGCAATTGCTCGGCCGAACCATTGGTGGATCATGATGCGCAGAGAACGAGACTTGGCTATTCTGCGTACAATCCAGCCGCCAAAAAGCTGAACGAGGAAAAGAGTAAATATAGCGACACCAATACCATGATGCGGGTTTGTTAAACTTCGTTCGGGTCCGACAGCAAAGTAGCCCAATATGAAGACGGCTATCAACATCAACCCGGCAAAGATGTTGATTTGGGCGTGGTATTTAATGGCCCAACCGGGACGCCGCGAGTAAAATCTTGCTGTCATGACGGAAAAGGGTATGAGAAAGAGGAATATTATAGTTCCCATGATGGCGTGTGCTCGAACAAGGCCATGGTATTGTGTAAGTGTCGAGAATCTGTTTCCCATGCCTATGACTAACTGTTAGACGAATCATATATGCCAGGATTGGGTTGAATACCATTGTAGCGCATGGTTTCGTAGTTGAGGCCCTGTAAGTTGGGCAGAAGAAAAGTGTTTTTATCGAAATCCCATGTCCCGTCCCCAACGACCTGAGTATTCGAATCATAACTCACTGCACCAGGTGCAGAGAGTTCATCTGTTGCCGGCGCCATGACGGCGACGACAGTGAGGGAGGTTGCGTTTCAGACAGGACGGGTATGTCTTGCGAGTTCAAGTATAAAGATGTGATTAATCCCCGTAGCGTCGTAGTTTGGTTTGGTTCGTGTCTCGAGAAGGGAATGAATGGAATGCTGTGTGGCTGTTGTCGACGATTTCACAGGTTGCGTATAGGTCGAAAGTCGAGAAGTGATGACGGATGTCTTAGGCCGTAGGGCCTAGCAGAAACATCTTGCTTGAGCTTCCCAGTGGTCGTAGATCGAGGAACAAAAGACAGAAATAGGAAATGCCTAGAGTTTTTGTGCGAAAAGAAGCTACAGAAAATTGGTACGAAGGCCAAGCAAGCTTGAAGTCTTCAGCCTGTCCGGGAGGGAGACGGTTCGCCCTTCCCGTCGCCGTTGCTAGGCATGGTTGGTGGGGAAACCGCGGCCAGAGCTAGGCTAGCCAGCGCATCCATCAGGTTCGTACCTGCCAGGTTTGGACCTTTCCATCGCAACTATCTTACCTAATGTGGGTCAAGCTACGTATTTCCCGATAGGTGGGCACGCACGTGGGGTGGTCAGCGGTGTACGGTGAAGAGAAACGGTACTTTCTAGGCCTCACTCGATATCACTACAAATAAAGAGCATCTCATTGAGTGACTGCAGGCTATTATACTATGCGTAATACCGTGAAGCTAATTCGATCAAGATGAATCTCGCGCTATTCTATCTCACTATTACCCAGACTGTACAAGTTTTTCTAAGCTTCACTTATTAGCTCGATCTCGGCATTATGGAATGACTCGACTCGCCTTGTTCTTCACCGTATCTGTGCTTGAGCCCACATAGCATTTCCTAAAGCTGCCATGTACTTCGGCTCCGATTTGACGTGTTGGCACTTGTCAAGCTTTTTCATCATGAGGCTGTTTAGACCACCTACTGGGCACTCGGTTTAATGCCACTATAACACACCCTGGGCGGTCGACTCGTGCGCTGTTCAAACATGTCGGCCCAAGTTCCGTAAACCCCGTTTCAATTGTACCTGAAGAAAGTAGCCCAGGTTCCCATGATATCTAAACCATTCTGTTACCTACGCAGAGCTCATTTTACTCGAATAATAGGGCTTCGGCTTTCCAAGGAAGTATGGTTCATGCTTTGTATTCAGCATCGATCAACCATTAAGCCGATATTTTTTACAATACGCAGCTGCCGCATTCTTTCTCAAATCATGAATCTCCCTGCAGACAAACTCACTGTTGATGCAGCCAGAAGCTACTAATATAAACCGTTCTTTTCTACTACGTACGCCACCTTCTTTGATTAAGGGCGACTAATTAATGAAACAACTCTCATGAAACAATCCCCTGATGCTGCCCCACCATTCGCCCGAGAAAGCCTACCTAGAGCTGAAAGGAACGTACTCTTTTCTTGTGATAACTTAACACAATATGAGGAAAACAATAAATCTACAATCTGCCATGTAGAGGCCATGGCTTTGATGGTATTCAAACCTTGGCCTGACTAGGCTTTATCGTACACTATTTGTGTTTTGGTTTTGATGTCAGTACCATCTTCATTCGTCCTCCATGGAGCAAGGGGAACCGAAGGATTGGGACGATTTGCGCCACACCGTGAGATTTCATTTATTCAAGACTACGCGCTCCTTCTACATACAAACTAGTCTGCACAGCCTTGACTTGTTGGTTTTAATGACGATATATCATGAGAGAATGAACAGGTTCTCCTATCATGTCCTCGGGATTCGTTTCACATGAAGAAATTTGGCTTATAAGCAGATGCCCCTCCCATATCTCCATGCAGAATTAATTTGCATTCTTAGTTTCTTACTATACTCCTTGACTAGTCCATAATTGAGAGCTGAGTACTGGTTGTCTTACGTCTTTGAGATGTTGTCTTGCACCTTTCTGACCGTCCTTGCGGCTCTGACTTCGTCTGCCAACGCATGGCTTCCGGCTAGTAACAAAATCCGAGGAGTGAACCTCGGGGCTCTCTTCATCTATGAGCCTTGGATCGACAGTCAGGAATGGGCCAACACTGGATGCGAGGGAGAAAAGTCCGAGTTTGATTGTGTAATGAACAAAGGACAAGATATCGCAGATAAGAACTTCCAGGCTCACTGGAAGCGATGGATCAACCAGACTGACCTCGACGAGATGTTAAGCTACGGCTTGAATACTATCCGTGTTCCCCTAGGATACTGGCTAAAGGAGGATCTGGTCGATCAGTCAGAGCATTTTCCAAAGGTTTGCAGAATTAAAGTCGTTCATATGGCCAGTACTGATTTTTAAAGGGCGGTCTAGAGTACTTGACCCAGCTTTGTGGTTGGGCCAGTGACCGAGGATTCTATATCATCCTCGAGTAAGTCATCTGACGAAATCGTCAAGCCTTGTTAACAATAAAATAGTCTCCATGGTGCCCCCGGTGCACAAGAACCTAACCAACCCTTCACTGGCCAATATGCTCCAACGGTCGGGTTCTACAACGATTACAACTATGGACGCGCCATCGAATGGCTTGAGTGGATTGCCGATATTATTCACACCAAGAATGAGTATCGCAATGTTGGTATGCTCGAGCTGGTGAACGAGCCGTTGAACTGGGATAGTGCTATTGACTCCCTACGAAACGCCTATTATCCCAAGGCCTACAGTGTATGCAACCCGACGCTACCAGCTCAATCAATTCACTGACACTATACAGGCCATCCGCAAGATCGAGGATAATCTCAAGTTTGCCAGCAACGATCGTCTTCACATCCAGATGATGGGTTCCCTCTGGGGAAGTGGTAATCCCATCGAGTTCCTCAGCGATTCTTCATTCACCGCTTTTGATGACCACCGTTATCTTAAGTGGGATACAAGCGTTGAAGTCTCACAGGACGCATATATCAAGACGTCTTGTTCAGATGACCGCAACACTGATGGCCCCACGATTGTTGGAGAATGGGCCCTGTCTGTTCCAGACAACGTTGAGCAGAGCGATGCTTGGAACCCTCAGACTCAAAAGGAGTTTTACACTAAGTGGTTTTCTGCCCAGGTGCATGCGTACGAAAAGTATACTCTCGGATGGGTTTACTGGACCTGGAAGGCTAACCTTGGCGGTGACTACCGCTGGTCTTATAGAGGTGAGAGCTTCAGACTTACGAACATGACAGGCAAAAAGCTAACAGGTTTTTAGATGCTGCTCGGGCTGGGGTTATTCCAAAGGACCTTAACTCCCTCCCTAGCGTTTGTTGAGTACATTAGTGCTTGAGACTAGCTGAGAGTATATCAGATATGGTTGTCAAATAGACGTGTTATACTTATTTACTATATTGTACAAAATTACGATGTATCGAGAGTAGAATTACTTGATACAAGCCGTTGAAAATCCAATTTTGCCTTTCCTTACAACGTCACTACTTCATCTCCTCAACTTGAGGACCACCCACGATGCCAACCTATAGCCAGCAATAATGGAAATCATAATGCCCACGTCCCGACCCATATGTCCGGTCGAATACCCATACTGATCCAACACAGCCTGACCATCAATCTTGCACTGATCGGCCAGGGCAGATTCGTACATGCAGCGACAACCGTCACCACAGCTATACACACGGTTTGAAAACTCATTGACCATCATACCCTCAAACACATACTTCTGATAGTCCCAGTAGTGAAATACGTACTTGTAGAAAGCATTGAGGATCGTTGGCGGGACCATGAATCCTCCAACTGACATCCACAGACCGTTTGCGAAAGCCACCAGCGCGAGTGAGATTACAAAGCTTGGGAACAACGAAGTCATGAAGACGACGAGCGACTCTGCTGCGAGCAGGTCCAGGAACAACCACATTACCCAAGTGAAGAATGCCGTTGCTGTCGGTTGGAAGTTGGAAAGCCAGTAGGAGATGACGGAGAAGAGGATAGATATGAGGAAGAGATATGGGATGCCGATGAAAAAGTTGGACACGATCAGCTCAGTCGCGCCATACAAGCCATTTTGATGCTCCTTGACATACTGAAGCCGATCTTCGATGAAGGCAGGCACATAAGCCACCGCCATGAAACTCATAAAGGCTGAGCCAAAGAAGAGCGCATTGATGAAAGGCTGGATAGATTCCTGGTCGGGGTCGAGCCTCACCCAGACTGTGCCCATCATGATAGCTAGGCCAAGATACATGGCCAGACGAATGCCGTATGCCACAATGTCTCTGTGGCTCTTGATGAAGCTTCTATGCAACAACGTCAGTGTGAGACTTGGCATACTGGGTCTCTTCTCGATAGTCTCAACGCTCCATTCACCGCCCGCGGATTCGGCAGTCTTGATCGCAGTGTTGACTTGGCTCGCTTGTCGTGAATTCTGCCAGACATGTTGCAGCGTCTCCAGCTTTCGCAGTGCCTCGTCCTTATCCTGCGCAAAGTCAATGTTGACCAACTCGAGGAGATGCTCGGCCGGGTTGACATATTGAGGCAGCGGAGCTCCGACTTCAGCGTAATAGGTCGCAACACTATTCACGGGTCCGAAATATTGCGTCTTTCCACCAGAGAGCAGGAGAAGTTTGTCGAATTGGTTGAAAGTCGACGTGGAAGGTTGGTGGATGGAGCAGACGACAACGAGGTTGTTACGTCTGGCTACGGCGCGTAGATATTTGACTACCTCTAAGCTGGCAGCTGAGTCGAGTCCGCTCGTAGGTTCGTCGAGGAATAGAAGTTTGGGGCTGGTGATCAATTGACTCGCAACACCGACACGTCGCTTCTGGCCGCCCGATATACCCTTGCGGATGGGCGTGCCGATGAGAGTGTTGGCTTGTTCGACCAGACCAAAAGACTCGAGAAGGTTGTTGATACGAATAAGACGTTCTTTCTTGGATAAGGAGCTATTAAGAGTTAGATGGTATTATCTCGACTCAGTCATATATGATGCACCTACCTTGAACTAGCGAGTCGTGAAGAGAACTCAAGTGTCTCTCGAACGGTCAATGATCCAATGAGAGCGTCTTCTTGCTCAACAAAGCATGAAACTTCTCGAAACTCGGCAAGAGATAGGTGACTCCCGTTTGCGCAAACCTCTGCTTCTACGTTGCTTGCGTTTGTTGGTCGACGCGCCAGGACATTCAGCAATGTTGTTTTGCCACAGCCTGACGGTCCCATGAGAGCGCATATCTCACCTACAAAAAAAAAACACATTAGTTATATGAGGATATCGCATTATTTCAAGCTTCACGAACCCGCTTCAACAATACCCTCGACATGATCGACAATTGCTTTTGGTTGCTTCGTTTCGCGGTCTTTGACAGTTACGGTTACGTCGCGCCAGGTAAAGTTCTTGATTGTGGTGTTGAGCAGATGCTTCTCTGCAACGGGGCGCTGTTCCGAGTCCATGGTGTAATCCGAGCTGACTCCTTGGTCGATCTTCATGGCAATGGGCTGAGGGAGTAAACAGGTGAAAAGACAATGTTTTGTGATCTGGTGTGAGAGAGTCTAGGTGCTCGGTTTCTTAAATGAGTGACGGGGAATGGATTACTGTTGACACAAAAAGGCAGGACATTTTAGGACTTCGGCGTCTTGAATAGCCCATGTCATAGACCAATCTATCAGCTTTGCTAGCCATTGCCTCACCCTTGTACAGATGGAGTGGCGACAGTTAAAAATCGGACACAGCCCTTTCAGCCCCAAGTTGGTGGGTGCGCAGCCAGATCATCCCTGTTGCTTAACTTACAGCTCCTCGAACACGAAGGTAATACGGAGTAGACGAGACGCAGCTAAGACATTCCGGCGTCCGACATTAGTACATTCGTATCGTAGTCAGCCAAAAGCATGCATACGCAGTGTAGTAGGTCTACTAATGAAACACCCCAATTCGATATCTGAATTCATACTTGTATTTGTATGTTAGCTCACCGCACCCAGCGTCAGTTTCAAGATTTATCCCTCAACTAAAATGTCTAGCTAAATGAGGTATGAATTGCGAGTTAGTCTAAGTGCTATTCTCTGAACTACGATTGCAGGTATAGGTAGGTAGTGAAATCGGGGAAATTTCACCGGGGTCCATCTAGACCCCTGGTATGCTTTATCTGATTGGTTGGCTTTAAAATTAGCTTCAAACAGTAGGGCTGAATCTAACTAGGATAGGGCCCCCGACGGCCCGGCCCAAGCTCAACGGCGCGTACTGATTGTACTCGGCAAAGTATCGCAATTTACACTTGGAGCCAACAAAGCCTGATGTTGTTTAATTACATCGTGGCTTCTAGTTCCTTTTCATACTAACTTGGGTTAGTCGAAGTTTGATACTACAGAAACTAATTGTCTCGCGGACTCAAACTCCTGCGATTCTGTCTACCATTGGTTCAACGTCTCAAGAGTGAACACAATCTATTCAGTTCTAGTTACACAAACACAGAAGAATAACTGAACATCTCAGTTAATATTCCAAGCTATGTTAGTAAGGTATATGAGCAATACAACCTCGACCATAAATTGAACACCTAACGTTTATTGCGTTAACCCAAGCCCCCTCCAAAAGTCTAACTCTATGAGATGAAGTTTGTGTCTTTTTGAGGCCTCTACCGAATCTAGGCACCACGCTTTGAACCTGATTAAAGCCACAACCAGATATTTTAACATGCTTACATGTTAGATTCCAAGAAAGCACACCATCCTTATTCTGCTCCAGCATCGTCCTGTTAACCCAACATCCCAGGCATACCCTGAATGCTCTCGATCTCGTGAATTATAGAATCATCCGCTGCAATTCTGCTCATTGCTTCACTATGCGTAACTTCAAGCCAGAATTGGGGCATTAACTGGTGTCGCTTCTTTACTTGATAGATCTCTTGCGCCATACTCCTCACAGAATGGCTCTCACGCTCCGCACTACCCCAGACCATAGACCTTTTTTAAATGGCACCAATGTTGAGGCGAATCAACTGACGAATATTGTCATCGTCGTGAGGCACAAAGAAAAGAGCCCACTTACTAAGATGCCCAATAGATGACAGTGTCACCACAACACTGAAGAAGCAGGTATGAGAGAGCAGCGAGACGTGATGGGTGATGAGTTTACTGATCTCGGTAGCAGACTGTATCATTTGTATGGTATGGGCATCGAAAGTGTTAGGAGATGATGCAGAACTATGATGAGTGCCCGAGTTGGCTAACTGGCTTGAAGACGGGTTCAGCTGTGAACGTGGCTGGTGAAGCAGAAAGCAGAATGGATGTAGTATGGGCTATCATATGGGCTTGTAACAGCATCTCATCAAGGCAGCCATATTGATGCAGAGCATCTTTCTTCGATTTGGGGAGATGAAGCCGCCAGTTTGTGAGTAGTGACTCGAAGTAGTTTAGGTTCTCGTCATCGGGTCCTGAAACTCGAGAAATTCTCAGGAATTTTCCAAGGTTCTGGGCGCATTGTATGCGGTAAGCAAAAGATGAGAACTCGCGGTTCATATCAGAGAAGTCGCTGTCTTCCATATCCTCGAGATACACGGGCTGCGGGATATCCTCGTGTATCAAGTCAGTTTAAAGCAATAGAATAGAAAGCAACAGGTCTTACCCCCGAAAGATACTGGCGCTCCTCACAAGGAAGTGCAACGTCAGAAGTAATATCGAAAAGAGGAAATTTTGTACTTTGGTGAACACCAGCGATTAGTCCGTCCACCACAAAAAGATCCCACCACGTTCGTCGCCAGCTCTCTTCCATTATCGGCATTCCACGCCCATGTATAATTGCAAACGACCGAGTATTAATACCAATTTCCACGGCTATTCGCTCTGTGTCAGATAGAATTTCTCGAGCCTTTTCTTGCTGGCCCTGTCCATCTAAGCCAATCAGGAGAAGCAACAATGCTTGGACCAGGAAGCCATCCTTCGGACGGTTTGGTTCGTAAACCAGCTGGTGGGCTCTCTTGATGAGGTGACCTCGGTGCGGACATGACGAGATGTAGAGTGAGCCTATCCAGCGCATTGCAGCCAGCACAGGCTCAAGGGAAGTCTCCTGAGAGATGCTGAGGAGAGAGTCTTTCGGCAAAACGAAAGGATGAGCAGCATGGAAATGGCGGTAGAAATAGTCAATGCAGCGCTCGGAAAGAGCAGATACCGGGACATGCGTAGGAAAAGGCACTTGTTGTTGCGTCGGATACAGATTAAACGTATTATTTAATGATCCGTTTGTACTACCGTAAGGCCGAAATAAGGACCTGTCGGTCTCCCCATTGCTACTAGCAGCCGAGATGAGATCAGGGAGAGGGGTTGACAAGGAGGAGTTAGAGATGTCGTCGGCCATGTTAGGGCTCAAAAGGGCAGAAGAGCCTAGTGAAGCCGAGTTCGCAGATCCAAACGAAACGGAGCCTTCGCCAGTGCGACTTCGTGCCCGAGCAGGTGATGCACTGTGGCGCTTAATTGAATTACGAGCAGTGTTTCGTCGAGGGCCTTTGTAGCCACGTCGTGAGGCGACATAGATGCATTCAGAATTGGAGCTGATGCAGCGGGAGCATGGAGTTACGCCATCACATTTCAGATGTTTTCCTCGCTAGTAAATGAACAACATTAGCTCAGTGGCCCTGATTCGCAAATAGGAGAAGGTGAATATTACACAAGCCAGACAAGCAGCTGCGACAGAAGCAATACTTGATCGGCCACTTTCAGCCGTCGCGGAAGTTGAGCCATAAGGTGAAGCCCTTCTGTCCATGGTGAACCCGATAGAACTTGGTGAGTTTGAATTAGAAGATAAATCTCGGTGCCCTGAGAAGGTATCTTCTTTATTGTTGTTCGAAGAAGCCTCCTGAAAAGAAGTTGCAGCGTCCATGGCGGGAGGATACCAGATGTAGGGGGCATCTAGAGGATCAGAGTATAAGGAATAGGGTTGAGGAGAGGGGAAAGGTGGAAAGAAAGCTGTATGAGTCCCGATGGAAGTATCACTACCTCCACCAACAAAAACAGGCCTCATAGTGACGGATGAGTGGCTTTTGAAGAGCTGAATCGGAGTTCTGGATAGAAACGAATGGGCGTCGGCGATAGCGTCGGGTTGTAAATGGGACTGAGTGTACCTGCTGACTGTATCTCAGCCAAGTCGATATCTCAAATTCCGCCTTTTTGACAGATTAACCGTGAACTAAGACTTCACAAGATCGAACAGGAATGCCAAAGAATATCTGCAACGGGCGTGGGTGATTCAAATCCAGAATGTGAGTTGAAGCGGTTGGCCTACACGTTGAGATTTTGTCTAATTTAGGCTCAAGAGGTCAAATAAACGAACCGCTATTAATAAGTCCTTCAGATGTGCATGCCACAGGGTGATCTACCGAGTTATCTGTCTCCGACCAAGAACAGCACAGCACAGCAAAGCAACGTCATGTCACTGACCCCATGAGCTTAACCAGGTTGAATCAACTGCCAGTCTTGTCACCAACCCCTTGTTCAGTCTAATGCAACCGCTGGCTATCAAGTCCTCAAGATAAGCCGTTCAATGGACAATGATGGCATACTTCAGGCGGAGGCGGAGTCTCTTTTTGGGCAACCGCATGTCGAACCAAGCATCTTGCAAGGTCCGACTTTCAGCCCTAGCGGGAGTCAGGGATCAAAGAATACCTAGTCCGTTCCATGAGCTTACGGCGGGCACTTTTGCTCAGGGGAGACTCCAACTACAACGTACCATCGGCAATGACTGGGCTGTCGTAGCATCGGTTATCACCGTGGCTCTGTAACTTGACAGGGATGAAGAGTCAACAAACTTAGCGTTAGGTCCGACTAACGCTTCTATCATTTGCAGGCAAAGTCTCGTCTTGGCCAATGGGCTTTTATGAAATGGCGGACATGCAGGGCTCTTGTCCAAACTGCCAGGGCCACATGTCGGAAATGTTCAACCGGTCGGTGCAAGATTCGTCTGGCTAGCCTTGTGAGGCATTGTTTAAAGATTATCCATGGCAGCTTTCTGTGATGCCCTATTATCAAACTAAAATTCTACTGCAGGGGGTTATTGATACTTTCCACCTCTGACCATCAAATTCAGCTTTGGTGGTTGCATCTAAGGTCGGCCTGTCTTCGGGCGTGACATCAGTCGAGTTTTTTTTTATTCTAAGCTGGCGGTCTGCTTAACAATTTCGACGTGGACCTGGGTCCAAAGCAGAAGAATAACACAAAAATCCGCATAGTTTAATGACAACCGTCATTCAGTTTTATCGTCACACAAAATACAGGTTCCGAAATAAGATCATATGTTGCAGATATTCGGTTCCTTTCGGCATCGGTACGTACCCTCAAAAATATCGTTTGTTGTATCCGAACAGCTCAAACAGAAACCTACTTATTGGAAAGGTTCGTTTATACGAAAATGAGATCGACAAGATAGACGAGAGACGCACGAGACAACGACTACCCTGTCCAAACCCAATTACAGTAGCAGCAATTAAAAGCCCGTAAACATTAACCAATCGGGTTCTTTTTGCAGCAATTTTCGTAGTAAATTAATTGCCCTTATGGTTCATCTCAATGATTGTCGTCTTTCTATTCTATCTTTCATCACGGCACCAATCACAGCCTCAACATCAAACCTCGCATGACTCCCCGCACTATCAAATTATTTAGCCTCCACTCCCTGCTCTACCACACAACCTTCAACACTGGTCAGGCGATGGTAACCCCTGCTGCACGGGCGGTGACAAGAATTCCAAATTCCATCTGTTCACAGCTAGGACTCCCTTTGCCGCCTTGTGCCCTGTCCAGCTGCACAGCCTCTCTTCTCTGAGCTCCAAAGCAAGCTGCAGTCTGAGGCGTAGGGCGCATAATGGACCCTATATCCCTTGCGGGTTTGGCACTTGGAGTCGCTTCCATCAGCTTGCAAGTATACACGGGATGTATTCAAGGTAATCCTGGCTCATTGTAATCAGCAACACACTCAGCCCTAACCTTCACCAGGGATACAGCTTCTTGTCACAGCACTGGGTTACGAGGATGACTGCAAGTATCTCAACCTGCGCCTCAGGATGGAACAGCAGCGTCTCTTTTGCTGGAGTGAGGCTTCTGGGCTTCTTGATCTCGATGCCAAGAATCAGGAAAAGGTCCTCAACTCAAACGTGTTCAATCTCCACCGTCAGACAGTAATTGATCTCCTTGTTCAGATCCAGTGCTTGTTCAATGAGTTCACAGAGTATCAGCAGAAACACAACAATCTCTCTACTGTTGTGGATAGAGAAGGTGTTTTGGATGCTCCAGAGAAAGACGCCAAGCTATCGAATTACCCCATGACTGAGAGGAAACGAAACTTCATCAAGAAGGCCATGGCCGGGCTCAAGACCAAGTCCTCTGAAAATCTCACTAGGTTGCGCTGGACTTCGTTTGACAAGCAAGGGTTTGAGAAGCTGCTGGCCAAGTTCTCGATTCTCAATGACAATATGACCAATATTCTCGATCACTCCCTACAAGTCGAGATTCGCAACACTGTGCAAGACACCAACCGTGGAGTCTTATTGCTCCATCACAAAATAGCTGATCTGAGTCACTTAGTGTTAGCTCTCAAGTCTCAGCTCGATGCAGGCTCTCCGGGTGGACCGTCACAGATGTCCAAACTAGAAAGGGAAGCCAATGCTGACGCTCTGAAGCAGTTATCTAGACTCGCCAAATTCAAGGCATTTAACGAGACAATTGACCCACAGTCAGATGGCCAAGAAGTTTTCGACGAGGCTGCTGCAAAGTTTCTTGATCTCGTAAAGCCTGGTCATCAACGCAATTTGTTTGTTCCTCGGTATCTTATCGAGCTAGACCCTGAGGTGGATGAATCAGATGCTCCACGATGCGAAGCTTTCATAAAGACAGCCGAAGGTAAGAAGAAAGTTTGGATCGAATGGAAGGACTATGACAATGCAGATGCCCAACCGGGGTCGCTCTCCAAAGCCGATATAATCGACCGAGTCCGCAGACTGGCTGCTCTGCTCAACCATAGCCCCAAACCTGAAGCTTTTCGAACTCCTCACTGCCTCGGCTTTTTTGACAAGGCAGATCCAAACATACCCGAGGACGATATTGACATTCTCGACCGGCGACTTGGCCTCATCTTTGAGCGTCCGTCCGACGATAACCTGCACACCTCACTTCCGCCTGTCTCGCTCCGTGAACTTCTTCAAGACTCCAACGTTCGCAAGCCGCGTGTTACAGAGCGAGTGCACCTTGCACATGCTATCAGCAACTGCCTACTCTACCTTCATGCCGTCTACTGGCTACACAAAGGCCTCCGCAGCCACAACGTTTTATTCTTCCGAACACGCGACGGCCACGTGGATTACCGGCGACCGTACCTCTCGGGCTTTGACTTCTCACGGCCTGGTGGCTCGGATGAGATGACTGATGCGCCAGGGGATGATGCAGAGCATGATCTGTACCGGCATCCAAATGCGCAGTCGAACCGTCGACGGGACAGAGAGCGTTCGAAGAAGAGCTTCGACATTTATAGCTTGGGTGTCATTCTGGTAGAACTGGCTCATTGGCGACCTGTTGAAAATGTGTTGCATATCGATATGCGGCGCGCGCGCGGACGGCCCGATGTGGTGCGCGGTGTTCGGGAGGCCTTGCTGAAGGATGACAGAGTCGCGGCTGTTGGAGCCGATATGGGAGAGAGATTTGAAGACGCAACGCGGAAGTGCCTGGCTGGAGGTGATGAATTGGGTCTCAGAGAAGGAGATGACGAAACACAGGATGAGGTTGCTGAGAGGTTATCCATGAAGTTTTATGAGGAAGTGGTTAAACGACTGGAGAATGTGGTTGTATAGAACGACAATATCTTAAACCCCGCATGGAGACTTATCATAACAGAATAAAACAATGAACGAGATAATTGATTTTATGTGTTGTATAAACAAAGATTATGAGAAGGAAAGGCTGTTAAAAATTCGTTGCATCATTAATCAGCGACTGTATCCAGAGGTCCTCCAAAGTAAGTCGTCCCTAACGCCAGAGCTATACTCCATACCCTACCTAATCCAATAAGATAAACGCTTAACAGCAACAGTCTAGGCATTCGAAACAGCAAAGACCAGCACAGATACCGCAGCAAATTGCCTATAGGAAGTGTTAGTCGGGAATTATGGAATTGCAGTTGGGTCATTCGTACACCACCATCCCTGCCTCCTCGCATGCTCATCTCAGGCTGTTCCATTGTCATGGGCTGAATTGGGCGCTATTGCAGAAATCTTGTTAGTGAATTTTGCCAAATCGCAAGGACACCGGTGTTTTTGAAAGTTAAGTTTTGTCTGGAAACGAAACTTGGCGAAACACAGAAAAGCTCGGCGGAGGCTAAGCCGGAGATTTGTGGTTAACATACCGGCTGTTCGGTGCTGGTTCGTTCGGTAGGGAACGCTGCGGGGGCCGGCTCGCGGGGCATTTGCATCGGCGAAGGGGTGGAGGTAGAAGCGGGCATGATGGTGGTGATTAATCAAGGGGGTAGATGCGTGGTATTGCGTATTCAAGTAAACAAGTGTATGGGCAAGCAGTTGGTTATTTACAGTAGTAGTAGGTTGGAGGGAAAAACGAAAACTCAGAATCAGACAAAGAGCGCAACGTTGTTGTTATAAGGCTCCTCTGCCTTACCAGGCGGGTCCTTGAAAGGAACCTGGAATCCCTTGAGTCAAACGAGGCGTCGGGATCTGGGGCTGACAGGATCCTCCTCGGCACATGGACCTTGGGCTTGTTCTTCTGTGGACGCAGATAACGCCTGATCAGGAGCCTTCGGTGCCGTGACCTCACTCGGAGGTCAGCCGGAGCCCACATGGGATTAACGACGCAGAGACACTACTAAGGCAAGTATGTATCTGCAGATGGTTTACTCAAGTACAGGATCGACTACTGCATGGCATCTGCAGTTTAGACGTTTCGGCAACTATCGCCATCATGATGAACACGATGACTTGGGTGATACCACTTGTACGCATCATGAACCGTATTAACACAACACGGTCATGCAAAGTACCGCAAACGTCTCACCCTGTTTCTGTGTGGCTGCTGATGCGGACATCTCCAATACAGACAGCATGCCCGATCCGATGCGCCGGGCGAAAAAAACGCAGAACAAAGAGAAGAAAATCAGATCCCGTCGTTGGGGAAGCAATGACGTATGCTTGACGAGACGGTTGAGTGGTTGCAGGCTGACCCCTGCTTGCGAACCAGCGGGTTCTGCCATCTGGAAAGCCTAATCGCTCCTCATCTGAGGCACTGTAATGTTACATGGCACATATTTCTAGAAGCTTGGCTGAGAACCACTTTCTCGGCGTCCCGTTTGAGGCTTTTCATCTTGAAGGACCCGTAGCCACGCATCTTGTTGGTTTATGCTAAGAATAGATGTGTCGGTTCGGCCGAGTCCTTGGTGATGGCTCAGATTTTCAATTCGACGGCGTGACTACAACGGCAGAGCATGATGTGCGGATACGTAATCTCTCAATTGGGCCACTGGAGGAGCGTCAAAGTTTGAATCAGAAATGACAGGGATGATGTCGAATTAAAGACAACCAGAGGATGAATTTTTGCAGAGGCGGGCAGTGTACGTAGATATTGTGTTGCTGAAAGAACGTCCTCCTTTTATCCTCGCCAGTATCGTTTCCTTAACCAGTGACACTTTGGCCAATGCTTCTACAAATTCAAGATTCTTTTAGAGCCCATTTATCTCACAAATTATCTCGATGTTCGTGACAGAACAGACTTGAACCTATGGTGCTTTACAAATTTAAGGTTACAGCGTTGTTCTATGTTTCCCTCACTTCAAGTTGTGAGTAATCAAAACAAAGATATAGGGTAAGCTACTCGATGCAGTAGTGAGTGGCATCATGATTCAACCCACCTACCTAACTACCTGTTCTGGGAACTATACTGTCCTCTAAAAAACATATACCTACTACCTACCTACTACCTACAGTTAGTAGTATTCTCTCAGCATTCCATAGGTAAGCATTCGAATATTTTTCTAGAGTTTCCTAGCAATATTATTAGAGAGTGCCTGCCTATCAGGGCACTACATTCCGCAAACAGCCAATCACAACCATGGATCATTAAATATGCGACTGGAATGAACTATAACTTAAACCATGAAAAATGCCCTGTCAGTACAAGCATAAGGGAGTAGACTGTTTGAAAACATATTCTGGCCCGCTATTGTGAATGATGGCGAAACATCGCCGACTGGATGAAACATCGGCTAACATATATATATGGCCAACGATAACTCTTCTCGTCACGGAACTGGGCAAAACTCGACCCAAATCGGGTCTTTTGATAGATCTAAGATATGCATAAAAAAGAAGACGAAAACATGAAGCATTCGCATTCTTTTGTGCTCCCAACAAGGTATGCAAATCAAAGCAAGATCAGCTCTACCCTCCTTGGGCTCAAATTTACCGACAATTCTCCGGCTGTCGAATTATGGAATGTGGCAGTGGAGTGCCTCGATCCGGGGAGGCTCAGCCACTGAGCAGCGAACCCAACCTATGATAGTGGAGGTAGGCTAGGCCTGCAACCTCCAACATCTTGCCAAGGGGCCATGTGTTTTTGCGTCAACTCGACGATGCGCCCGCTCTGAATTACTCTCCTACTCGATTGCGTTTGATGCCGATGACTTGAGCCTCCAACTTTGCCATTCCTTTTGCCTCAATTCTACCTCCAGCGCCCTCCTCGACCCCTTTCGATCGACCGCCTTCGCTTTCTAGGCTTCTTGGCTCCAGCTTGCTCCCTGTTGGACGGGGTTGCCGTCATCTCCCTCACCTTCAAAATCCTCCTGAACCGTCATCGTCCATAACCGTCGATACCTCCGCTCACGATGGCTTCACACGGCCAATATCCTCCCGCGCACATGGTGTCCAACAAACACCATCATGCCCCTTACGGCTCTTCTGCTGTAGCTGTCCCTGGAGGCGCTCCGGCTGGTACCTTCGCCCCAGGCACCAAGATCCAAGTTGGCAGCCACCGCGTGGTGATTCAGAAATACCTCTCAGAGGGAGGCTTCGCCCATGTCTACCTCGTTAAGCTAGCCAAGCCTGTCGATGGCACCGACCAAGCTGTTCTGAAGCGAGTTGCGGTCCCCGATAAGGATACCTTGCGGGGCATGCGCATCGAGGTCGAAACAATGAAGCGTCTCAAAGGTCACCGACCAATCGTTACATACATCGATTCGCATGCCTCTGAACTCCATGGAGGTGGTTATGAGGTCTTTCTACTCATGGAGTTTTGCAACGGCGGCGGCCTGATCGACTTTATGAACACTAGGCTACAACATCGCCTAACTGAGCCAGAGATTCTCAACATCTTCACTGACATCGCCGAAGGTGTCGCGTGCATGCACTACCTGAAGCCTCCACTGCTACACCGTGACATCAAGGTCGAAAACGTCCTTATTACCGCCAGAAGTTCTTCTAAACGCTTCAAGCTTTGCGATTTCGGCTCAGCAGCATCACCTCGTTCCGCCCCCACCACCGTTACTGAGTGTCGACTCATGGATGAAGATGTTCAGAAACACACCACAATGCAGTACAGGAGTCCCGAGATGATCGATGTATACCGCAAGCAGCCGATAAACGAAAAGTCTGATATTTGGGCGCTGGGAGTCTTGTTATACAAGCTGTGCTACTATACTACTCCTTTTGAGGACCAGGGCCAATTGGCAATTTTGAATGCCAGCTACAGATTCCCTAGTCACCCCGTTTTCTCTGACAGGCTCAAGAAATTGATAGGTAATGCTCATTGGCCCTGGTTATTTGCTTCATGATACTAACCTTAGCTACAGCGTCAATGCTGAGAGAGAATCTACAAGATCGGCCAAACATTTATCAGGTGCTAAAGGAAGGTTGCGCCATGCAAGGGCGCGATGTTCCTGTCCAAGATGTTAGTATATTACTTTTTTCAAAGAGGAACACATATTAATCTTGATCCCAGATTTACAGTGGCCGTTCTAAATCGCATGCAAGGGCTGATAGCCCCCAACCCCAGGCTCAGAAAACAGAACAAGCGCCAGCCGTGGGTGCTGTCTTTGCGCGAGCTGAACCCCAGAAGCAGGTTATTCCTGAGGTTGTACCTATGAGAAGAGGTCGACCGACCGCTTCACCAGCACCAACCAAGGTAGCGCAGAAGCCGGATGCTTCCCCAATGAGGATGGCTGAGGGAGATCCTTTCGCCGCCCTTGATTCTAAAGCCGCTTCAAAGGGATTCGACGAGCTGTCGTCGCGATTCCCTACTCTCGATCAATTCTCACTACTACATGATCAGGGAGCCAAGTTCGATTTTGACGTTTCCTCGCCAATCTCACCAACAACAGGTAATGCCTCCTCTGACCTGAATCAAAGAGTGACAGCAAGACTGGCCGATGAAGCATTTGCATCCCCTCCACCCGAGCCTCCTCGCCCGAAGCCAGTGTCGAGAACACATTCAGTCACGCCTGTTGGACACCAGGCTGCAGTCGCTTCACCTCCTCTGGAACCTCCATTGTCAAAGACTTTGTCTGCACCCAGTAGACCAGACATCAGCAGGGCGCAGTCTATTATCAGTAACAACCCTGAGTTACAGGCGATCTCTTCTCAATCCAACTCACGATATGTCTCGACTGGCACGATGACATCGACGCCGCCACCAGAGAGATACTCTCGAGACGTGGAACGACCTATTCAGCGGGATATCCCTGACTATCCTCGGTCTAGCAGCGCCACAAGGCAGCCTGAGCCAGTTTCGGGACAATGGGGCACAGAGGAACCCCGCCCTGCGTTTACAAAAAGGATCTCATCTTACCAACAACCTGGTCACGATCGCCAGCCTTCTTCATCTAGACCGTCTCTCGAGGGCGGACGACCCCGTGCTGACTTCCTAGAACCGTCAGCTCGCGCTTCTCCGGTTTCATCACGACCTCGACCTGCCAGCACAAACCTTGAGGGCACAACTTTGGATTTTCTGCGTGAAAGAGAGGCTGCGTCGCGATCATCGAGCCGACCGCCCCAGATTCCCTCCCCTTATCAAGAGCCCGTAGATGATTCACGCACGGCATCTAGTGACATAGATTTCCTTAGAAGTCTAGAGGACTCGGAGCGGACCAAGTCCAGCAAACGTTCTAGCTTGACCTCGCTTTCTGGAAACAAGAACATTCTTGCAGGCAAATTTGGGGACGCCTTCAAGCGGTTTGAAGGCAGCTCGCCCAACAATGTAAGAAACCCATCGCCGCAAAGGGACATGGCGCGTCGCGACCTTACTCCCATTGCGGGCTCCGAGGCGACCGATGGGCGCAGCGACGATGGTTATGTCCATGAAGATGAGGACCGCATGACACCTGAAATGAGGCGCGAAATAGAACGCCTGAAACTCCAGGAAGAGGAGCAGCGGGTGGAAGCAGCACAGGCCGAGTATCGAAAGAGAGTAGCTGCAGGAAACCGCGGACCACCAGTTCCGCCAAAGAGCATTGGAGGAGTTTCCCGCGCAGTCAGTATTCAAAACAGGGTCCAGAGCCTCTTGAACGAGGATCAAAAGCCCTCCAATATCCAAAGAACTGCCCAAGGATATGGCAAATATACCGACGTTCCCGAGACTGGTAACAAGCCCGAGAAACCTCTCCCTGGAGTTCCCAAAAAGCCCTTGACTGTAGCCAAGACCAGAGTTGATGCTACTCAAGCTCGAGGGCCTTCTTCGACATCTTCAGCGCCTCAAGCTCTCGCATCCAAGCCTCCAGCTAAACCCCCAGCACCGAAGAAGCCGATGCATCTTAACAGCCTGCCCACCGGCCAACGGTCAGCTTCACCTCAAAAATTAGCACGGGCTCAGACATCATCGGAGCAGCTCGTTGGCATGGATATTCCTGGGCAACAAATGCTGGACATGACAGCCAAAGAGAAGGATGATTATCTACAGGACTTTTCCAAGCGATTCCCTAGCCTGGGCTCGATTGAGATGGTCGAGCGAGAAATTGGGGGACAAAATGGAGGATCAAGCCGGTAAATAGATGTTGGCGAAGAAATCTAGAATTACCATACTGCACATACACTTGAATATACTCGGCGCATAGCCAGGCTGTTTCTGTTTCTGGTCTATCAAAAAGGAAAGGGTCCTGGTAGTGGATGACGCTGGCAATGCATAGGTATGTGGGGCTTCCCACTCTTATCCTTCCCACTCTTATCTTATCTCACAATATTTTTTTCTCTCTCGGGAGGTTCAACCTTTCGCAATTTCTTGGAGAGCAGCTTTCTATAACGACTGCATCATCACAACTCGACAAAATGGCTAAACGCAAGAGGCAAGCTGTCGCCCAGAGTGAACCCGCCGCTGAAACTTCAATCAAGAAGAAGGTCAAGGGTGCCAAGGTTGTCGAGAAGAAGCCCGCGAAGGAAAAGGCTCCTGCGCCGGCGACGAAGGCTGCCACCGTTGCGACCGCCTCGAATACGCCCGAGACAATTCAGATCGTGGTCGGCTCCTACGACCGAATTCTTCACGGATTGACGGTGACGATTGGAACCAAGGACAAGGCCGAATTCGCCGACACATTCCTTTTCAATGCTCATACCTCGGCGATACGCTGCGTCGCTGCGTCGCCAATCTCAGCGCCCGTCCCTGGACAGACACAAAAGGTCATGCTTGCCTCTGGCAGCACTGACGAGCGTGTCAACGTCTACAATCTTTCCGCGCATCCCCCAAGCCGCAAGAATCAGGAGATCCTGGCCAAGGTGGCGCCCCGACCGATTCTCGAGAACTCCAAAAACCGAGAGGTTGGCACGCTTCTTCATCACTCTTCAACCGTCACATCGCTGTCATTCCCTACACGATCAAAGTTACTGTCGTCGAGCGAGGACTCTACAATTGCTGTTACACGAACGCGAGACTGGTCTCTACTTAGCAACATCAAGGCGCCCATTGCCAAGCCCCAAGGCCGACCTAGCGGCGACACAGCACCGTTCGGAGGTACGCCGTCCGGCGTCAACGACTTCGCCATTCATCCCAGCATGAAGCTCATGATCAGTGTCAGCAAGGGCGAGCGCTCAATGCGACTGTGGAACTTGGTCACTGGCAAGAAGGCTGGAGTGCTGAACTTTAGCAAGGACATGCTGCACGAGGCTGGTGAGGGAAAGCACTCTACTGGCGAGGGTCGACGAGTTGTTTGGGGAAGCGTTGATGGCGCGGATGAGTTTGCGGTAGGATTTGATCGGGATATTGTGGTATTTGGTATGGACAGTGTACCGAAATGCAGGGTGATGGGAACAATTCGAACAAAGGTGCATCAGTTCTTTTACGTTGCACTGGACAAGGAGGGGGATGCGACGTTGTTGGCTGTTGCTACAGAAGACGGCCGCATCCTCTTCTTCTCCACACGGGACTCGGACATCTCAAAACCGGACTTGGAGGACAAGAAGCTCCCAACGGCCAAGCTTGTGGGTCAGCTCGGCGGCAAAGCAGGCGGAGTTGAGGGCCGGATCAAGGACTTTGTGGTGGTGCCGAGCGCGGAGGACGCCTCGACGCTGTACGTGGCTGGTGGGAGCAGCGACGGACGGATCCGCGTGTGGCGGGTGGGCGTCTCGGAGCTGCAGGGCAAGTGGAAGGGCAAGACAGAAGATGCCAAGGGAGAACTGTTGGGGACGTATGAGACGCAGAACAGGATCACATGCATGACGGCGTTTATGATGATACCCCGGCCAGAGGGAGTTGAGGACAGCGACGATGAGTTGGAGGAAGAGGACGAGGAAAGCGATAGCGATGAAGAGTAAAGAAGAAGGGAAGATGAATTGAATACATATGGTGGTTGGTTGAGGTAGTTGAGCATACATGTTTAGTAATTATAAGCTAATGTGCCTTCTAGCTTGTGTATATGAGGATTTGGTGATGGTGACGATGATGTGGTGGTGACTCTGGCACTCTGGCACCAGAGTCAGTGGAGTTTCCGCTGTATGTGCCCAGAATCACATGCAAATCGAAGCATGCCATGCCATGCTATCTAATGCCGTCCGGCTCGCCACTGGATTGCGGTCTCCAATCATTCTGCAACCGGTCAGGAAACACAGTTACAGTACATAGAAGCAGTTGCAGTCAATGCATGCTCACATGCAGTTTATTTCTACTTTGGCTTCCTGCTGCTGGCCAGGTCACAGCGGGCTTTATTAATTATGTAAGGTAGTTAGGGCCAGGGGGAGGGGGGATGTCGATCAGCGAGTGTGTTGTTGAATCACGAGGGGTATGTAGTACAGAGTGCATAAATGCAAGTCAAAGCAGAGAAACGCCATGAATCGTTGGCCAACCACGGAGTCTCGAATTCGAGCCCGAGGCGTTTAGATGTGGGGTAATAGACGGGATTGGATGGATCAGGGAAGGGGGATGTCAATTACAGGAACAACAAGCAAAGGCATTCATTGTTTTTGATGGTAGTAGAACGTTAATTGTTTATTGTTGATTGTTAAAAGAGCATCATCGATGAAGCCCTCAGCATCACCGTATTAAACCTCACGATGCTCTCTACGCGGACAACTCACAACTCACTGGCTGACTGACACAGCTTGTCCGAGAGAGAGAGCGGGGAAACCGATGGGACTGAAACCCTCACCCACTACCTTAGTAGCTAAGTGACCCCATAGGACCAGGGACCCGACAGCTGCTGCTGCAAGTAAATGGGGCACATCTACGTAATTCCTGGGGCGCCTTAGTCGTGAGTGAGACTGCTTGGTTTTCGAGGTCTTGTGAGCATGTGATGGAAGAAGAGAAGGTCGTGTTTATTAGCTTGGCGCCTTGAAACTGTGCCGCCTCTAACTACCTACCTAGGTACCCTTTTTTTGTTTTGGGTTTCATGGCTTGGTATTAAACTCTCCTCTTTTTTATTATTTACTTTTCACTCCTTCATATCCCGTCCCTTCCATTTCCTCCTTCTCACCACTCACCACTCATCACTCTTTGCCGCAAGAGTCAATCCAGGTCAACTCAACTGGAACCCAGACATTCAATACTCCCCAACGTCTCAAATCTAGCACAGGTCTGAAGCCCTTTGATTCTTGTCAATCTCTGCCATCCATCCTCAATTGCTTCTGCTTTGCTTCGGACATCCCGGTTCAACTAGCCTCAGCAAGTGACGCTCGGTGCTCGTTAGTATAGGTACCTAGCCAGGGTTACTAGCAGAGACTGGATCCCATCCCAACAACTTCAGCCTCAATATCTTTTTGCCCTTGATAAATCCTAAAAGCTGCACCAAAACTGCTTTCTAAGCTGAGACTGGTCGAGACTGTGAGTGACACTGGATTACCTGGTTTTGAGACTTGCAGGTTGCAGCTGAGCCCGGAGCCTTACTTATAACTCGCTATCCATCCAACTTTGCCTTGTTCAACCAGTTTCTAACCACCTGGATAGTCCCAGCTATACACAAACTTGACTCGCAAACAGACATCATGGCCGACGACGGTCCTCCTCTTATTCGCCCCATCCCTCGAAGACCGTTCGACCTCAGCCTGACGACTCCTACACCCCCAAGCGAGAACTCGTCTCCCTCAACGCCCGCTCCGGCTCCAGATCCCAATACCGCGCGCTTCTTACAACCAACCCCTGAGCCTGTGAGCCTGAGCAGGCCGCAGTCGTTTATGAACCTGACTTCTTCGACGCTCTTCGGCATCTACTCTCCCACCGCATCCTCTCCCCGCGACCGCGATCGTGTCTTTGGTGATCGTGATGATCTTGACACGCCCTGGGGTACCGGCGCTCAGACACCCATCAAGAGGCCAAGCATCGACGACGCTACGTTTGATTTTCTAAAAGATCGGTCACATCACATCCGTCGTCGATCCTCAATTCGTTCTCACGAGCCTCCGGCGCCGCTAAAACCGTCCCCGTCTGCCGGCGCCCTGGTTCTTCGAGGATTCTTGCTCTTCGTGCTCGGTGTGGGTTACGGCGTATTGGTCACATCGCGCTTTCATGGCGATTCGGATAACTTTTCGACTCGTGCCGCGTATAATTGGGCGCACCTGTCGTTCTGGGGTCTTGCTAGTGTTGCACTAGGTGCACTGTTCCCTTGGTTCGATAGAGTCTGGGAGGATTCGTTTGGCGAGAGGGAGGATGAAGCCGTGGTGGAGAGTACTGCGTCTCCATCCAAGGATGACGGTGATGCCAGTACTGACTGGGCGCTTGCCGTCCGAGCCATCGGTGCCTTTGTTGGCATTGTCTTTGCCATTGTAAGTCCAAAAAGCCCCATTGTTTCAACGTGCAACTAACAATCTTCAGCGCAAGGTGGCTTGGGCGTCCACCCTCCAGGTGTCACTGACATTGGCACTGGTCAATCCGCTCTTGTGGTGGCTCATCGACCGGTCCAAGTCTGGCTTCCTCCTCTCAGCTGCGGTTGGCTTGACTGGCTCAATTCTTCTGCTCGGCGTGAACCCAGATATGATGCCAGCGCCAGCTCACGCTCCGTTCAGACATTTGGTGAATGCTACATTGGCATCTGAGGACGACCATCTGCCCATTCTCGGCGGGCTTGCGCGACAAGAGACGCTGGAGACAGGCATGTGGATGCTCAGTGTGCTCTTTTGCAGCTGCGTCTGCTTTGGTAATATCGGTCGTCGACTCACACTCGGCCCATCTGCGGCGGCAAAAGGTCGTTGGGCTGGTGTGAGATGAAGCGGACAAGCAGTAGCTTATCTGATGTACAGCCAGCTGTGATTGTCTTTTTCACACTCTGTAGCATGATGTGTACACGGCATTGTTTAGTATTTTGGGCGGCAGCCATGGAAAAGAATCCACTGGAATATGTTTCTTGGTTATTGTGAATAGGAGGTTGGGTATAGTCATCAAGACTGGATTTAACGACATGTGGGATGCACGTCATCAGGGGGTATAAATTGTGCTGATATGATGATTTGGGAACCGAGATATGGTGGTCTGTTTATGACGGTGATTTTACTCTATCACTTTATTCCATCGACGGGAAGGGTATGGACAGGTACAGGCTCGGGGAGCTACGAATTGACGAAGCCAGGTCATTTTCCGGCTTATTTCAAAGCGAAAAGTCACAATCTGCCTCAATGTGTTGCTACCGTTCCGTCGCCTGTTCTTCTGGCCTAGCTGAATACTGTGCATCCCGTAAGGTAGTATGAAATAGAAACCCAGTTGAATCAGCAAAGCAATTTTCAATCCTTCCAAATTTACTTTGGCCCTTTTTCTTGTTCCTTTTCTTTCTATTTTGTTCTCTTTTACTTGATTTCCGTTCCTAAACCAAAGCCTGTCCGTCCTTTGCTGCATCACCAACCCTGTCAAGACCCGACGATCGTCGCGTGACGCAAGTGCAGTACAACGTCATTTTGTGTATCAAGTCCAGACTTGGATTTAGTCTGCCTTGAGAATTGCCTCCCTGACGGCACGTGACCGTTCTTGAATGGCAGAACCAAAGTCGACGTTGGACAGGCCGAGCATAACGAGCATGCGAGGGTTCTGGATCATCTCGTCGATGGTGATGGTACGGGTGCAGACGTCGGTGAAGGAGGAAGCGGCAGCTTGAGGACCTGAAGCAGCTAAACCACAGAGAAAGAAAGACAACAATGTAAGTCCGGGTTTATTTCTTCGTGGAGAAACAGGGAGGGCACGTCAACAATGCTATAGCGTGCACTTACCTCCGTTGTTCTTGGGAATCTGCTGGGGATGCTGGACAGGCCGGCCAGCAGCAATGTTGTCCAGCTCAGTCATGATATAGTGAGACCGCTTGACAAAGTCCCAGACGTGAAACAGGCCACGGGGAGGGTTGGTAGGGCTCCACTGGGAATGGGATTCAATGGCCGAGAGGAGGTCAGCGAGGCGGGCGGTGATGTCTTCACGGACCTCCGGGGCGGGGAGGCTTAAGGCGGAGCCGTCACCGGGACGGGGAGCGGAAGCGGTGGCGGAGGTCATGATTGCTGTTGAAGGGCAGTTGTTATAGTGTTGGATCGAGAGAAGAAAGCAAAAGAAAGAAAGAAAGTAAAGAGTAGAAGAAAGAGTTGAGAAGTAGAGTAGAGCAGAGTAAAAAGAGGAGAAAGAAAACAAAACGTAGCAGCAACGTCAGGAAAAAAAAAACGGCTTCCCCGCTGCTTTCAGAGTCGCATGTCCAATTGCCTCTTCACGCATATCAAATCAAATCAAATCAAATCAAATCAGAACAGAACTCCATTTCTATCTAACCGTACCTAGCACGCCAGGGGCCCCTTGTGGCTTTCTTGGAGTCGTGCGTCTCGTCAGAGCATTGCCACCTGGAAGAGCTGAAGCTTTAGGGCGTTTCAGCTATCAATTACTTGTCGTGAGCTTGTAAACAGCCTAGAGAATACATCTGAGTAATAACCTGCAGCTCGAGTAGGTTTGTAGACACGCACGCGAAAATCTTTGATAGCATTCTTCACTCTGTTCTAGAAACAGGTTCGGGGACGAGTCGAAGCCATCACCAGCGGCAGCGGGGAAGCTAGGTACTTACTGTACCTAGCGAGGCAGATATGCATATAAAAGGTGCGGTAAGCGTGCTGTGACTTCACAGCTATTGCGATGATTTGGAGAGAAAGCCACTGAAGCCCAAGATGGGGAAAATAGGAAAGGATTGGCATGTGACGGTGGAAACGAGGAAGCCGCAGTGTAGGTGAATAATGTACCGTAATTTCGGGATGGGAAATACAGTGACGTTGAAAGTATTCATGGGATTTGCAATTAAGCGAAGGGCAATAGTTTTTCTTACAAGACAAGACAAGACAAGACAAGACATGACAAGAGATCAGGTCAGATCAGAGAAGGGAGCTCATGTGGGGAAAGGTTGAATTAAGGGTCCTGGAGCTTGAAAATGGGGCTCTTGGTTATTGGATGGGAGGGATGGTTAGATGAGATACTCTGTACGGAGTAGTACTGGTAGGTAGAGAAATGCTCGTGTGATGAACTACCCCTCTTGGCAGCTGTTTTTGCACATGCTAGATGGGATTGTGAGGGTAATCACAAACACACAAGATAAGCTAATAAGCGGGAGAGAAAGAACACACAGCTGGGTTAGTTGACTCGTCATCCATCATCGCTTGCATCGCCAACAAGAGTTCTCCAAAACCTGACAGCAAACAGCATCCTGATCCGGGAACCATGAATACGGAGGTGGTCCAGAACCTCTGGAAACATTGGCGAGTGCGAACTGAACTAACACAAGATAGGCAATGGGTGTGCAGTTACTGTCCTATTCTGTTCTGTACGGATGGCAACGACAGCAGTGCAATACAGTAACTACTACTAAGCGTCATTCAGAATAAAAGGTAGGGTCCAGAGCCTCGGTGATCCCCTAAAACTTAACTCATGACGAAGCAAGCCCTGTCATTCCAAGGGACAGGTACAAGTCATGATAGCCCCAGCGGAAAGTCGGTCACGTTTGGCGGCTAACGGGCCAACAAAGATGGGGATTCATCGAGATGGGATATCCCGTGCCACACACCACGTTTTCCCCTCTTCTCCTTCTGGTCTACTGCGCCGTGCTGTACCGGTATTGTACAGCCCGGAAAGCTGGAAAGTTTGTGCGATGAGAACTGTCAGCGGAAGCTGCTTGCACTTGCAAGGGAGGCTGCATTGAAGAGGGATTGATTGATTGGGCTGAGTGAAAAGCATCTCGATCCGGGCCGCCACACCCTGGAGGCTATTGGACAATGCGGGCAAGGCGTGGGAGAGTTGATGATGCGTAGATTAGATCCTGTCCAACGCCGCCTGCGGTAGTGGTTCAGCAGATGACAGTCACTTCAGATTAGAGATTGATCCCGCGTGTCGTTGATGGGCGAAGGAGAAGGGATCTGCATTCAACAAAACAAGTTAGAGAATGAATAAAGAATTTTTCTCCAAACAGATATTAATTAGTAGATTGGTTGGTATTCTGGAGAATTGCTCAACCCAGCTGAATATAGTACTGCATCGCTGACATCTGCATCATGACTGTCATCATGGATCCTTATAATTTACCGCTAGGCAGTTGGCCCGTTCTTGTTATGACGCCAACGACTTTCTGCGCAACTTTCTTTTGAGCCTCTCCGACCCTAGATCGTGGGTCCCTACTGCAATTAGCTCTTACTGTGCATTGCCTTGTCACGTCTCTCCAGGACCCCCTGGATTCCGTCCAATGGTGCGCCGTGTCCAGATGCATTCTGTCTCGGATGCTGCCAGCCCGTTTTTTTGATGGCGGGTGGATTTCCCTCGCGACTATTAAGTAGCGTCGATGCGCCAGTTGATTCTCCCGATGGCCGTTGCATCTCCAGTGCCGCCTCGATCGTCGAGATCACCCAGCCATCATTGAAATTCAAAAATTTTGTTTTATTTTGTTTTGTTTCGGCTTAGCTTTCGGACCCCTTTCGCGACGGAGCGCGGCGATACTGCTTTTCCCGGAACCCCGACCCCCAAATCCAAATCCTCAAGATCGGCGCGAGATGAGAGAGATGCGAAACTAGGGTCCAGAGAGAAGGGGAAAGGTCTTGATGGAGTACCGTCTACTTTGGAAGCCTCATCTTGTCTTGGTTTGGCTCTTCTGCATCGTGATCTGTGACGCTGGTCTCTCCGGTCATTGGCCCTGCTTGCGCTCCTGGAGGGCAGCATTTCAACTGTTGTGTGTTGCGCTGTGTACTGTATGTGGAAGGTTCCCGCTGAAGGCCGCCCCCCGGTCCCCAATCCCAGTCCCGGTCCCAGTCCTTGTTTCCCCTAATAAATCTTGGATCTTGGAACATGGTCATGTCGCTCTGTTGGATGGGATTTCTTGGCTCCGCGTGCGAACTTTCGAGGCTGGCCAAAGCAGGGATTCCTTACTCCGTATTCCTATGCAGTTACCGGCAAAGAGCGTGAGGGGTTTTGGTTTTGGTTTTGGTTTTGGTTTTGGTTTTGATTTTTGACTTTGCTCATCGTTTACCTACTGCAACGGGCAACGCAACGAGTCGATGTCTGCAGCCTGGCCGTTGGAAATACATACACGGTACGGTACCTTACGTTTTGGTTTTGGCCTCGTCCCGACGTCATGAGTCGATGACCCCGGCCTGCCAGCGTCATCCGTTTTGTTGTATCCGTAAGACGAGGGGAGTTGCTGATGGTACTGTCACTCAAGAGCCGAGATGGAGTGCAAAATTAAGTAGTTCTCGCTAAAGGTATGACTGACTTGCAGTATCGATAGTAGCATGTATGTATTGTAGGTAGGCCTGCATCCATGACAAACCATCCATCCCAATGCTGTACTGCACCGTTGACCTTTGACAACTAAACTCAGCATCCAATGACCAAATGAACCCCTGTGCCTATCAACTAACTTAGGTAAACTCGATGTGTCTAATTAAAATCGTGACACGCAGGGTCCTTGTCCTAGGGGACCCTCTAGCCTTCTTCTAGGTACTACAGCCAGAAAATCTACAGCAGTTCCCAGTTATGAGAGCATCTATGTATTAGGTACCTGCCAGAGACCAGAAGTTCGGGCAAGTTCTCCACCGTCTAATGTGCTACAGTATGCTGCCTGCACCTTTAGATCCAGTAGCGGGCGACAACCCACCCCCCGTCTCGCCTCTGCTTCTACTGTATTTTGCATTGTCACGAGAAACCGTGACGCCTTTGATTTTTTCAAACCTCTCCATCTTTCTTCTTTCTTCTTTCTTAATTTTATACAAGCGGATACGAAAAACACGCATTCATTTCTCATTGCCTCCCGTTCGGGAGCTCGCGTGTCTTTGGCTCCCAACTACCCAAGGTAGGTATACCGTATTATTCACACCCCTCTCTCACCCTCCCGTCTCTTCCTCTCTGCGTGCCTTTGAAGCTGTCCCGGATTGGTAAGTGAACCTGGTTGTATGTATGACGATCTCTTTCTATTCTTTGCTGCTGCAATACTGCACCTCATCTTCAGCACGTACGCTGTTCTGCCGCTTGGAACAAAAACACCCTTTTCCTTCTTATTTAGGCCCCTCCCCCTTCAGGTTCAGCCCTTGCTTGGTCTTTTATTATCCCTCCCCTTCATATATTCGATGGCCTTAGACCCCCCCGGAGTCTAATCCGTCCCCCCTAATCCCTGCCAAAAACAAGTGGACTCGACTTTCGGCAGCCGTTTTAAACTGATTCCCGTCATTGAACCTATGACATCTTCCCACCCCCACCAATCTCTACCAACACATTAACACCTACTGCGTCTTCTATTACTTCGATCTCGCTCCACGGAAATGCTTCGTCTCTCAATCGCGATACGGTCTTTATAATCTCACACTCTACAGAATCCATGTATCTCCTGAATTCAACCTGTCCTAATCATCTGGACACTCTCACGTCCACCTTCATGCGCTCGACGCGATATCAACGGTTACGCCAAGAAGACTGCTATACTCGTCCTCAACAACATAACAAGCAAACACGACGGCACACTAGAGCACATAGAGGACAAGGAATCGCATAGACTTGGCTTCGAGATATCAACCCTTTCCCTTCCTGTTCAATCAAAACAGCAGATTATATTGCGTTCCCCCACCGATAGCGCTTTCCTACAGACGCTCGCACCTTATTAGAGAGTTTCGACGCCTGGTACGGCACAGCAAAGAGTAACGAACTCTACAAAAATCCACAAAAATATACCCCTTTCTTTCTCTTATAATACGTTTCGCTACACGATACGTGCGCAGTCTATAGACGTTCATGTCCTCAGACGGCACGTCGCAATTTACCGCGACCGAACCCGCCTCCGGTCCCGGTCGTCAGGAGTCGCGGACTCCCGACCCGCCCACCGATTCCGATCATGAACATTCGGACCCGGGCCGGCAACCAACCCAAGTCACACAATCACAATCACAATCACCTTCAGTCACAGGTTCACGACATCGCGATGTTGCGCCCCGAGACTTTGTCCGCCTGTTTCAATGTCAAATTTGCTCGTTACCCCTGACCGAGCCAATCAGTCTCCCATGCGGTAAAAGCATGTGCCGGCGCTGTCTGCCCGACACTCACCTGCGAGCCAACATCACATATCCTGCTGTTCCTAATCGACTCCGCGGTTTCCGATGTCCTTTTGAGGATTGCGGGAGAGAACATGCTCTCGGCGACTGCGCTGTCGATGTGGTATTGAATAAGGCGTCTCAGCATGTGAGGGAAGAGATTGAGCGTGTTAAGCTCGATTCGTCGACTAGCCAGATGGCGACGAGAGTTATGTGGCAAGATCCATGGGCTACAGCAGGCCTGTCTTCTATGAGAGATGACGATGACGCATACTCAAAGGTGTTACCCGGCGGAAAGGTCTTTGCAACATATCGCCTGGCAGAGGAAGGTGATTTATCTTATGAAGACGACATCTCCTATGACGAAGTCATGTCGACAACACCACCGCCACACTCGGATGCTGATGACACAGGGCTAGTTCGAAAAGCACAAGACGCTACTCGCGCCGAGATGGACTGCCAAGTCTGCTATGCGCTTTTCTACGATCCTCTGACGACTGCTTGCGGGCATACTTTCTGTCGGTCGTGTCTACATCGCATTCTCGACCACTCTCGATATTGCCCTATATGTCGTCGTCCTTTGGCTATCAGCCCTCTTCTTAATCAAACGTCGTCGCCATCTAACCAGACTATCAAGCGTATCATTGAAGCATTCTGGTTGGAGGAGGTCAATGCCCGAAAAGAAGCATTGGATGCTGAGCGTGCAGCTCAGATGCAAGATTATGACCTCTCGCTCTTTGTATGCACACTATCGTTCCCTCACATGCCTACGTTCCTGCATATTTTTGAGCCAAGATACAGGCTCATGATTCGGAGAGCTCTCGAGGGAGATCGCACGTTTGGTATGGTTATACCAAAACGACGACAGTACGCCGGTGACGCTGATTTTCACGAGTTGGGCACACTGCTACGCATCGTCAACATTCAATTTTACCCCGATGGTCGAAGCCTTGTAGAGACCGTTGGTCTCTCACGCTTCCGCGTTCTCGAGCATAGTTATGTTGATGGCTACATTGTCGGCAAGACTGAAAGGGTGGACGATGTCAGCCTTGAAGAGGAGGAAGCTGCAGAAGCTGCAGAAGCTGCTGAAGTAACTCCCATGGAGACTGAATTCCGTCAAGAATTGACTTCGCCTATGGAGGACGTCAAAGAAACTACTGAACAACCATCATCGCCATTATCGCGTTCCGGCTCATCCAGTCCACACATACCAACATCAGTGGCTGATATCGACTCGATGTCCACGCAAGACCTGATGCTTTACGCCTCGTCTTTTGTTTCTCGCATGCGGGAACAAAGCGTGCCCTGGCTGACGGAACGCATGTTGACCATATACGGCGAATGTCCCGATGATGCTGCCATTTTTCCTTGGTGGTTCGCTAGTATGCTGCCCGTTAAGGATATAGAGAAATATCGTCTTTTGGGCACATCGAGCGTACGCGAGCGTCTCAAAATCTGCTGTACGTGGATTGTGGAATGGGAAATGTCCCGATGGTGAGTGGATAACCCGCAACATGGTTTACCTTTGTTCGTCTCTATTCCTCGTCCCCTTACTCTACCCTTCATTGAGCATCTGCTTGTCGTCGTCATCTCTGGCCCAGGCTAAAACGACGTTTCCCGCTCAGGACAAAGTTGATTGACGGCCAATCAGGTCCATCCACGGCTGCACAATCCTCTGATTGACAATGCTTGCCCTACTACCTTTCGCTCGGCATGGTTCTGCAATTCCTGCTCTTGCTTTTCTGCTTGCTCGCGCAGTCGTTTTACGAAGAATACGACAGTTGGCGGACTTGAAATACTCCATATCTGACACAGGCAGGACGATCACGACTCGACGACAAGGTGGGTAGGGCGCTTAGTTTGCATCATGGCATTATAATGTGCTAGAATTTTACAAGACAAAAGTCACAGAAGGTGTTGATTTATAGGTTGAATCTTAAGTTGGGAGGCATTTAGTCATAGCATCCAGTAGCACAGTGATTTTGCGGATACTATACCCCTTTGGCTAAACTAGATATCCTTTTTTTTTTTCATACTGCATCAAGTCTCCAAACATCACCAGTGCGCAGCCTGCCCATTAGTGTCGCGTGCTGCAGTAGGATCTCCCCAGCTTGGGCCTGCGGTAACTCCCGGAGCATCTACCCACGTACCGGGCATGACGTTGTCAGGGCCAGTTTCTTCTTGCGTTGACACAGCCTGATTATTCGCGTTGCTGGTCTCACAAACACCCACGTTGTTATCTGCACCTTGTCCTAGACTGCTCACACCATCCTTCGGCTCGTCCCAGCCGCCTGCAGCACCTGGAAATGTGTCTTGACCCCAGTGATCTCCCGCCTTGCGGACAGTTTCGTTGCTCTTGTTTGAACCAGAACCCCAGCCTTGAGCCTGATCTTGTTGTCCGCTGTCTGGTGCCGGTCCCCATGCATTATCCTGGTTTGTGTCCTGAGCTTGGTTGTTCCAATCCCCGACTGCTTGGCTGTTCGTATTCCAATCGCCAATCTGGTTGTTCTCTTGACCCGCTGTGTCCCAACCACCCTGGCCATTCTGGGCATTATTGTCGCCTGCTCCATCGTTCCAAGTATTACCTTGATCGTTGGTATTGTTGTTCCAGTTGTTCGATCCAGCCTTGTCGGAACCAGGGGGCTGGGTGGTTTGTTTGGATACCGTACGAGCACCTCGGCTACCCCATGCACTGAACTGGGATCTGTTTCTCTTGGGAAGATACGGGTTGTCTTGGCCCTGATTTTATGAGTCAAGTCCAGTCCGGTGTCGTTAGTTGTTACTTACAGTAAGGCTTGCTGGTGGCCCAACGTTGTTCTGGCTGACCTTGTCCTTCTCCTGGTTCGAGGCAGGGGCAGTATTTCCAGGGGCCGCGTTCGTCTTTCCATGGTGACCATCGGGTGGAGGACCTGGAGGGAACCCTGGAGGAACACCCATGGCATACCAAGGAGGAGGGGCCATTCCTTGGGTGATGGGAACATGAGAATACGCCTCCGGAGGCGGTACCGCTGCGTAGTTCTGATGATAAGGCGACATATGTGCGTAATTGGGGTACTGTTGTGGATTGTTGAAGCCATAGTAGAAAGGGTTCTGTAACGGATGAGGTTGTCCCATAGGCAAGGGGCGGCTGAAAGCGTTGCGGTCTGGGTATAACGCGTTACTCTGGTGATTTCCGTAGACAGGGCCGTGATAGACTCTCATGACGTTGTGTTCTGGATCGTAGTAAGCATTTGGTGCCGGGTCTTCGGGAGTTTCAATCACGCGCTCTGTCTGAACGACTTGAGCCCGAATCGGCTCAATAAGTTGAGGGCGACGCATATGAGGGACTGGAAGTCCTTCGGGATAATTGCCCTTCTTGACTCCGTCCTTGTATCTAGGCTGTGCCTTTTCTTTCCCCTTCATCTTTCTGGACTTGCCTTGGTCTTGCTCTTTGGATGCTTCAGGAACCTCTTCTTCAGCTGGTGCTTCTTCAGCGACTTCTGGCTCTTTATTCGCTTCTTTCCCGGTCTTTTGCTTCTTCTTGTTTGACTGGTCATTTTCTTTCTGTTCATGTTTGTTATTCTGCTTTTTGTTATTCTTCTGCTTGCCTTTGTTCTGTTGCTTTGATTTCTCTTTTGGCTCAGCCTCTTCTTCTGTTTCCTTGGCTGACTCTGACGTCTCGCCTTCGGCCTCATCCTCAGTCTCCTTTTCCTCTACCTTCTTAGCTCCCTTCTTGCCGTTTGCTTTCTGCTGTTGCTTTTTTCTCTTGGGAGGCTCAGGTTCAGACTCGGAGGTTTCGGGATCAGGCGCTGGTTCTTGTTTCTTTTTGCCCTTTTGTTTGCCTTGTTTCTTGGGCGATGGAGTCTCAGCTTCTGACTCAGAAGTGTCTTTGGCAGAATCAGAAGTTTCTGGCTCCGGCTCCTTTTCTTTCTTCCCACCTTTCTTCTTGTTCTTGCCAGACTGCTGCTTGGGCTTAGGGGGTTCTTCTGCTTCGGAATCAGAGGTCTCGGGGCTAGGGGGAGAGTTTCCCTTGCTCTTTTTCTTGCCTACCCTCTTCAATATCTCTCGCCCCTTGGTACACCGTCGGCACTTACAAGTTGGGTCCGGATCCGAGTCCCAGTCGCTCTCAGCATCGTCCTCGATCTGTTTCTGTTTCTGCTTCCTCTTCTTTTTCTTCTTCTTGTGTTTTGCAGAACCATCTGAGCTCTCTGTATCAGAATCACTAACATCAGAGCTCGATATGGTACTCGACTGACTGGAGTCTGATTCCGTCTCTGGATCAGAGTCGGATGTCTCCTCGGATAACTCGACAGGAGTTGTCGTGATGGTCTTTTTCAAAACAGACTTGGGGCCGTCTTCAAAGCGGACCTTCTTAACTACGGTCTTGGTTTCAGGTACAATTGGAGGAGTGTTGGTGCGTCCGGTGCGAGGGTAGGTGATCTTGACGGTGTCTTCCTCAGACTCGTCATCGGTGGTGACTTCGACGCGTACGACTTCTCTTTTCTTAGGGGGTTTGTTCTTGGGGATAGGGCCGAGGGCGGATTCGATGGTTGTTCCAACTACCCATTCGCAAAAATGCGAGGGGCCTTTGAGCTTGCGATTCGTCATCGCTCCAAGTGAGCTCGAGGTACCCAAGCGAGCATATGGTGAAATACCTGTTTGTAGGATCAAAGAATAGGTGAAGGCGAAGGTGAAAAGAAGAATTTCTGGGGGAGTTGGAAATGAGAGGTTGCCCTGGCAGAAGAAGTGGCCGTGGGCGGCTTGCAGCTGGCAACTGCTGGCAGCTGTCAAGGCGAAGCTGGGAAATTCCCAGTGCTTGACAGTCTACCTACACATTGCAACGAAAGTATAGAGCGGCATTTGTCGAGTGATCTTGTTTTAAAACTTCTGCCTCATCAAGATAGAGAGTATATTACCACTGCGTAAAGATGAGAAGAGTTAGTTTGGAGTTAAGAAGTATGCAAGAGTGATGTTGATTATGGCCTTCCTGCCTTCCCTCCTTCCTTCCCTCCTTATTACCTTTCTTGCTTCCTCCCAATCGGTATACCTAGGTTCCTCTCAAAATACATCATCCTATAACTTCGCATTCAACTTCTTCTCCTCCCACTCTTCATTAATCACAAGATTCTGCCAAAACCTCCACGTCGCGACTGCAACTGCCAGAGGCGGACATCCAAGTAGTAGCCATGCCCACCAGTCAGGACTCGCCTTTCTCAGGCCCTTGACGGCTCTGTCCAGCTGTTGGTTCAACTCTTCACGAGATCCGTCATTCCAGAGTACGAATCCTTTGCCCTCTCCTCGCTCTTCGCATCGCCGCGCCTTTTCCCGTACGTCTGTCTGGCTACGCACTCGGTTCTCGGCGTCCTCTGCGCTGAGGTGAGGATCTCGAGCGCGCAGACGTTGCATCTGGACTGCTGGATCGCGTACTGCGACTACAACTGCCACACCGCAGAGACGATCAAGGCCGCTCTCAAAGAGCAACGGAATGTCGAGCACCACAGCCCAGTGACCCCGGAAGTAGCACCCAACTACCGACTTGAACATCTCCCACCGCACGGCTGGATGCACAATGCCATTGAGTACTGCCCGGTCCTTCTTTCGCTCCTCGCTGTCACCAAAGACGCGTCGTCCCAGGCCTGGTCTGTTTAGCGGTCTTCCTTTGCCTTCGGGTCCGTCCTCTGGCATGTTCTCTGACGGCTCCACAAGAAGTTCAGGCGTTGTAGGTCCGAAATGCTTCAGGATGGCTTTGTATCCACGAGTTCCAGGCTCCACGACCTTGCGTGCTAGGATATCTGCGTCTATAATTGGCAGGTTGTATGGATGTGAAGAGAGCATTGACGAGACGGTCGTCTTGCCTGTGGCAATTGAGCCTGTGAGGCCGATGAGAAGCATGGTCGCGAATCTTGCTAGTTGCGCGGGGCAGATTTAACTTAATGCGGCTCTGAGTTCGTGTGCGCCTGATCAAGCAAAATGCTTTGAGATTAGATAAAATTTTCCTCAAGTTGGCACTTTGGGATCATGAAAGTGAGATGAGCTATAACTTGTAGTTGATAAGGAGTGATCTGGTAACCTTGGACCGATGATGCAATTACCGAGGATGTGCACAGCGGACGAACATGCTATACCCCACGTGAACAATCCTCTAAGCCGCAACAAATCAACAACATGTCAAGGCACTTCAAACTTTTCTCAGCAGGAACAGTTAGGGATGGATGTTCGATTACCATTTCAACTAATCTCGACGACAAGTTCTAGCAGAGGAATGATGTAAAAGCAATTTCCTTGTGCTTCTCCAAGTAGGTAGGTATTGTTTTCAGTCGCGCAACCTCATGACGATCCATGTCCTCATCCACAGTGATCCATTGATCCATTGATTTAATCCCAGTCGCATCATCGCTCAGAAGATCTTCCAGATCGGGGAATCGAAGTAAAGTCCGAGAAGGGCCATGATACCCTACCAAGGATGAGTTCATGCCACCGTAATTGTTACTGAGATCACTTACTTGAAGAATATAGTGAGGGGCTTTGATGTGGTTCATCAATGGGGAATGAAAGCCAACTACAGATAGATTGTTAGTATCATGTGGACTCGTGCTTGTTGGCGCCTTACAATTTGAGGTATACGAGTTCCGCATGGAACGTTCTTGCGTTTCGTGGTATGTCTGCAGATTTCGATCAGCCCACGAAAAGAAGAGGTGAGTTCAGGGCAGATGTTCTGTACTTACGTGCCGCATCGCTTAGTTGGGGAGTCGAACGGCATAAAACCAACCCTCGTCGGTCACATACCAGCGGGAATCACCCATGTGATCAATGGTAAATCGGTTGCGCTGAGTCCAGTTCCCGTCAACTTCACGAACATAGTAGAAACGGGAAGGGTCATCGTCAGCGGGCTTGAAGTCCTGAGGCTCGTACAGCTTGTTCGCATGTGCAAACTGAATCTGACGGAGCTGTTCTTCGCCAGCAGTACGACCAACGCCAGAGACTTCGGGGATGTGATGGCCACCTGGGACATTACCTGCAAAGACGGGGACCGCGCCGGGTACAGCAGTCCCACCCGCCAGACCGACCGCGGGAACGCCTGCAACGTGCTGCATCTGCGGCATGAACTGCTGCTGCTGCTGACCGGTAACGAAGATTGGCTGTTGACCCATGGTCGGCTGCTGGACGTAGTAGGGCTGCTGATGGACAACGTAGCTGCCGTGGGCATTAGGCTGGGGAGCCATGGTGCCGACAACGGGCTGCTGTAAAACTGGTCAGTATTTACTTGCTAAATCGATGAAGTGTAAAAGAGGAAACGTGAAGAAGGCGCAACACAACAAAAAAGAGAGGCAGGCCACTTGATTCAGGAGAACCCCGCACTGGAAGAGACGGGAAATAGAGGTAAAGCAACAAGGCAAACTTGCATAGTATGTGCAGCCATTCAGATAAAACGTCTTCGGCACCACAACGGTAGTGCAGGCGGCGGTAGTCAAGGGCACGGGGGGAGTAGTAAAGGGGGCAGCAGAAACATAATGAAGAGGAGCAGGGTGACCGACTTGAACACCGGCGAGGCCACCGTCAAAGCGAGGCACATAAACGTGTTGCATAGGACCAAAGGTCGTGTCGGGCACAGGCGGCTGGAAATGCACGCCGTGGACGGGGGGCGCAGCGTTCTGATAGTCGCCCATGTTTGCGTGATTACCAGCGGGAGGTTGAGGGCCGATTCCGATATAGGTAATGGAGCTCGGGGTGATGTTGTTTGGTCCGGTGGTGATGAAGGGAGCGGGATGAAACTGAGGGAGAGAAAAGATTTGCTGCTGCTGAGGAGTAGGCGAGATGAAACTGGTTGGCACTTGGTGGCTGAGGCTCTGAGTCGGATTGGCACTTGTATGCCACTGCAGCTGGCTGTTGGGGCCTGATCCAAGCGCAGGGAAGCTCGTAGGTTGAGAGTCGGCCTTTTTCTCTGGGGCAGAAGTAGTCGCTGTGGTCGAGGCAGTGGTAGTGGTAATTCCAGGAGGAGTCTTGGGGGCTGTGACACCGTTGATGTTGGCACTGAAGCCGCCGCTGGGGGAATTGGCAGTGGTGAAGCCCGTGATGCGCTCGTTGTTGTTAAAGGAGGAAGAAGATGGCCTGGCCTGAGTTTCAAAGTGCACCTGACGAGACTCGGGAGTCTTGGGCCGTCGAGGGATTTTGGGAGATTTGAACTCGTTCGTGCCTGCCGAGGCCATGATTGCTTCTTTTTGCGTGCAACTCTGACAATTGAGGTCGTAATGTCCGCTTGCGAGGCCTGTGAATCAGGAACCTCAAGGCCTCGGGATGCCTTCTTTGATGATGAAGAATAACAAGAAAGGGTTTGAGTCTCAAAGGACAGCTCGAGAGAATACAACCATCAAGCGTATACGGGCACAAACACCTCTTTAAGCAATGTTGCAGCACAAACACGGTGTTTAAGGTGTTTATGTTTCGCTATAGTTGAAGTGGTTCGTTTGACGGCCACTTTGCCCTCAGGCCGGCTGTCACTGGCAGACATCCTGAAGCATTCAAGTCTGGTCTGCCTCCCTACCTGGGTAGGTAGGTAACCGACAGATATAATGACGCAATTGATGCATTTTAAACAAGAGGCAATTGAAATAGAGAAATTCTATATGCTTACCACTTTTTGCAACTCCCAGCTCTGTCCATCATGCACCCAGACAGACTGCTCAGGGGCGTTGTGCAACTCGTCCAAAGGATCTTCGTACTTGGTCCACGTCCAGGGAAAACAGGGGAGACACATTCTGCAAACAATAAGAGTATCGAGGTGCGTGTTTGGAGCTGATCAGTAAAGGGTGCCGTGTTGTTTGATGTTAATGCTGAGTTGGATGATGATTTGCAAAGTCATCCTCCCACCTTAACACTCCCACACTGTGGCAGCAGTGCCTTTACGTTGAGCAGTCAAGCCAGCGGTTTTTTTTTTAAAGAATAATTCAACATCTTTAACCTCGTAAAACATAGCTTATACTCCTCACAGGTACCAGTCGAGTCTCTTTCTATTCTTACTTGGGAATGGCCCAGGCTGGACGAAATTCACCAGATGCAGGAGATCTTTCGTACGGGATATATCACCATTATGCAGTCTATTATTGCGACATCAAAAATACACTCGAATACACTAGCTTTACAGTATTCGCATTTGTGTCGTCCTGACACTTATCCCTGAACTCTAGTCGTGTACAGTCCGCTGCCTGAGCATTTAACAAACTCAGACATGGACAATCGACTTCTATCCCATCCCAACCACTCTTTTTCGGAAGAACACAATCCCGCACTCTCGTCACTCATTTTCGTCTCTGTAGATTCAGTTATCATCCTTCAGGGCTACCCAAGCTCTGGCCCCCAGCTCCGAGAGTGGCCAGCTTCGCCGTGACTAGGGCTTGTTTGAACTTCGCCGCTTGCTCTCTCTCTTCATCGGTTCGGCGTGCGAGTAGTTCGTCTACAATGTCTAGCTGTTCCGATGACAGCTCTGTTCCACCGTAGGTAAGCTCAACCTGCTTTTCCAACTGATCTACCTCGGGCCACATACGGCGCAGTCGAATCTTCTAGGGCTAGTTCATGTTTTGTCAGCGAAAAGTAAAATGCTTTGCGATTCTTGTACTCACTCGAACAAACACCGGGTGTTTCTTTGCACGTATACCATCAAGGAGTTCTTGGAGGGTTGATTCCTTCAACTGTATCCATGTTTTCACTCCATCCGGTGACTTTCCAAAAGGGATACTATAGTTCGCATTGAACCTTAACTTGAAAATCCATGAAGACTTCTCGCTGCTTGAATCTTCCGCCTCCCCAAACCTGTCAAGTTGGAGGGAGAAACGCTGAGCCTTTCTTCTCTGGGCCTCATCTCCATGCTTCAGAATGAAGTCGAGCTTGTGCCGAAAAGCGTTGATGACACGTTCACTTTGCTCGTTGTCAGGGGGATACCAGCTATTCAGTCGCAAAAGAAATCCGTTCAGGTCGATATCGGTCGGCACGCTGACGCGCTGGTAAGTTATCTTGCTATCTGTTGCAAGCTCAAGGACGATGATCTGGTAATAGCCTGACAACTGTTCTTTACCATCCGTCAATCGAGCTTGAGCTATCATGCGCACCAAATGGGTAAGCTCGTACGACTCCCGTACTTCGCTCCAACGCTTTGGCGGCTCGTCTGATTTGTAAAAGTTGGTGTCCCATTGATTCCGACATGTTTCTCGGACTTCATCTTCCATGAGATGCAGTAATTTCGCGTGGAAATGTTTGTCTTTAGCGATCTTCGCGCGGTATGTTGTTTTCAGCGCTTGGCAGCGCTTCTGGAGATCATCTGCAATGTCTTGCTTGTCTACAGACAATGGTGTTTTCATGTCAAATGGAACAAACCATGTACGGTCGAAGCCATCAAAAAGGTTCATCCCTTCATCGGCGGAAACGACGCCAGCCCACTGTGGACTCCAGAGAGCTGTCATATCAACCTGTTCGCTGGTGTACACAACCTGAGCTCTTGCTCTCCAGTGATCAAGGCGAAATTGAATCATGTACTCTTTGAAATCCTTAGCGGAAGGCCCTTGTTTGGTAGGCCGTGGTTTGCAGGGTTGCTTGGGAACTTCGGCTGATGGCGCTGCAGTTGTGCTGCCCTGAGGATTATCCACGACGCCGAGGGCAGCGGTGCTCGGCACATGAGGTGTCTGGGAATCTCGGGTGTATTCTGCAGGTTTGGGAGGCGGCTGTAGTTGAAATTGGTGAAATGACGGTTGGCCGTTGCGGTTATTTGCTTCATCGTTTACCTCCATGCTGAATGGAATACTGTCGTCGAGGGATACGTTTGGTCATCAAGAAAACCACATGGATATGGAAGAGGATGAGAGGATAAAATCCTCGGCTCGTTCTTGCTTTGTGCTTGCTCGGTGGTAAACAAGAGGTGAAGTTGGCAAGCACTCTGGTGGCCCGAGGCATCCATAAGGTACCGCCAGTGCCGACTGGACTGACGAGGCACTGATAACATAAATCCAAACTGCCATGAACTTTCGTTGGCTACTATTCAAACATTTGTATCATTATTTAAATGACCAGACGCCCACCCCCTATCACATTGGTCTAATGCTCGCTGACCGAACCTGGTGTAATGTACATTTGCCCATGGGAGGAGAGATGTCTGTTACCTCGCTACCGAACTCCACCGAACGCTGTAGTCTCACCATATCTTATACAACGGGTAAGTTATCCCGTACTTCATCCCCCAGCTCGTCTCTTTTCGTCTTCTTTTTGTTGGTGCCTCGAGTCCACGAGGGCGCAATTATAACGGGCCGACTAGCTTGACGACAACGGTGAATAAGAATGTCATAATGTTATTACAGAGTAAGCTCATCAGAAGCCGCAGAAACGGGCTCGGGGATAGGGAAGAAAGATCGTCGCACAACCTAGACAGAAATTAACATCAGAACAGCCAGCAATCACAAAGTAACACTTACAGCCCAAGCGCCAGCTACAGAGGCCACAATACCACCTGAGATAGCCATGGGTCGAAGACCGCGAGTGCTCTTGAACAGCATACCACTCAGTGCACCAGCGAGAACGGTGTTTCCAGCATCGTGCTTTCCGCGAACACTACCAATCAAGGAGTTGATACAGTTGTAGATGATGGCAACGACACCCAACGAGTTGCCGAGGAAAGGTCCTCGTCGGGTAACCGAGTTGAGGACAGCGTTCAATCGCAGCTTAGGAGGCTGGCCGGCCGACCTCCTTAGACCCTCCTGCAGACCCCAAGCACCTCCAACTCCCAGACCAGCAAGGTATGTGACTCCGGTACCGTAACACAAGTCGTCTGTGAAGCCACGCGAGGGCAGGACTGATTGGCCACCAGGCAGCTCGGACAAGGCTGAGTCCTCGAGGGAAATGTATTCGAGTGTATCTCTGTTGAGGCCGGCGAGGGGGTGTAATTGCGATGGGTCGGCAAAGGTAGAGCTCTGTAGAAACGCCTCGACTCCCTGGCCTTCCGTGGGGTCATAGGGAAAATGCGCGGGTTCTTGTGTCGTGGGCTGTGGTTGCGGCTGCGACTGCTGGTGGTGGCCGGACTTATTGCCGCCGGTGAAAGCGTTCCAGATTGAAGACATTATGAAAGATGAGGACCAAGGATGCGAGGAGACGGCGCGCGAAGGTAGGTGAGATAGAAATCTGGGCGGGTTAATCGGCGTTGACAGAGTCGCAAGTCGTCCGAATCTCGGGCAATCTCAAGGCCTCTCCGGCTAAGAAAAATGTTTAAGGACCCACTCACCCCGACACAAGACACAAGATTCCTTAAGGTTCTGTCACGTGACTCTCGCAACCTTTAACCCGAAGTTTGGAGATACCGGGACGAGAAGTTTAAGGTGATGAGGTTGAGGATTTGGCTCTTCATCATGAGGCAGACTTGAATTGAACTATGGCCGCAATTTGTCACATTCTGTAACATGATTCGATATCGAATCGGATTTATATAGCCTAAATAGGTGCCTATCCTGGTTTGGTGGTAGTGCAAAATCCGTGCAAAATCTTTGCTCCCAGCAGCGCAGAAGTAACTCGCCGTACGTATCGTTAAAACTCCGATCTGTATCATGGAAAAAGCTTCGTAACATTCAAGATACGTGGCCTGTTACGCGTGCGCCGAGTCTCATTGCAGTTTCTTTGGAACTTTTCTTCCAGTCACAGAAAGGTTGTTTCGGCGTAATGCGTAGGCGCCCGCGGTCTCAGGATCATAGCTTTTTAGCATCATACAGCCATCAGGTGTCAACAAGCTCTACATGTTCAACCTTCGCATCCTTCATTTTTGCCTCAGATTTTCTCTAGCTCGAATAGTCTGAATAACAGAGAGCGATAATAACGTCTGAAAAATTGGACTACGGGTGGATCCCACGGTTCGGCTACCAAGATTTTCACTTACGCTCAAATGTGCATCTACGCGTCTACGAGTTGTAGTGATGAGTCCGAAGCACTCGCCCACCTGGAGCCGCCACACCTACACTCCCCGGGTCCATCAGAAAGCTACTCTAATGTGGCCTCAAGCTTGCACATTAAACATTTGCAACACAACGGTAGTATGTCGAGATCACCCCACAGTCACAGACCTCTGAAGACGTCTATGGCTGATTAGGAAGAGCAATCACGTTACTCTGGGAGGCCGGGAACGGAAAACCAGACATCGACAAGTCTGACTCTCAGCAAGCCGCTTTCGCGGAGCCGCCGTAAAGTAAAAATTTCACATGACGGTGAAGTTTTAACCTATTGATGATAGAGAAAAAAGAAGAAAAAGGAAAGGAAAATAACGAGAGGAGAGTAGGTATTTATACTTAGGTTTTGAGGAGTGATTACGCTAGTTTGCTTGTGGCCGAGGGGGGCCCGGAGGCTGGGTGCGGAGCACTGCATGGTTTTTTTGGTGGCAGTGTTACATAACTTTTCCACTGGGTGGGGCATCAGGATGGACTGCAGCAGTGGGCCGAATGTGGTTGTTTGGTTCTCAACGCTGCATCTTGGGGTTCTAATTTCCTCGTCCCGTTCTCTTTGGATTACCTATCAAATCCAATACCGCCGGCAAACCTACTCACTACTGTAGTCAAGTTTCGCTTGTCATCTCGGCTCTATTGATCAGAAATGTCAAAAATTTACAATGTTGTTTGTCCGAGCTTCACTCTCAATGGCCAAGAACAAGACAAGCTCCTACCAGATACTCTGGCCAGTTACCTACGATGCTCCTTGGCTGGCGAGAGAACCGCCAGGCATTAACTGTAGACTGTTTAGTGGTGGTTATATATATCATTTGTGACTATGAGTTACGCTTAGTATTTGTGTCGATCTTGCCTTGTAGGGTATCTAAACGTATATACGTGATAGTTAGGTAGTCAATGGTGGCCAGTTACAACAGCTTGCGGGCTAGATATGAGCAGTCTAGTGAGGTTTTCGAAGAACTGATTTCTTGTGATATGATGAGCTTATATATTATTTCAATCTGGTGAAACACCAGATACCCAGTATTGGGGGGGTTATCCTGGAAGTACATGCTGAAAATATCGTCCGCATTAAGTGGCCGACTAAAGTTATGACTTTTGTGATTGTTAGCTGTTTGAGAGTTGACGGTATTTGGTATCTGCTACAACTTGTGAAAAATATACAATTTATCGAGGGGTAGCAATAAAAGAAAAGAATATTCTAGGATTTGAAAAAAATATGCTGCGACTTTTCAGGCGCCATGTCCTTAATTATCCCACTAATGCTGCAAGTCTTAAACGCAAAGGATAGATTAATATCACCAGGTATGAAAAGCCGCGAGAGTGAATATCCCTAGTACATGTCTAGGGTGTGCACATAGCAACTCACTGTTAGGAGTTTCACATCTGGGTTGGTGGGCAGCTTAGGGACAGCACAAGACATCTAAGATTAGGGAACATATGCGAAGCCACCTGAGGCCAGCAACATCTTGAATGTCTCGGCCATTTGAGTAGCCGACATTGCTGTAGAGTGTCCAGTTGTTCTAAGGCTTGCAACCGACAGCCAGAAACGTGGCCCAAGATTTCGCGATGGACATCATTAGATACTAATATAGTGGCAACTTTAGGAAAACCGTAGAATTCCCAACCTAGAGTTATGTGGATTTTAATACTAGTATGAAGATCTGAAGAAAAAAATGAGTGCGATTGTAAACTTGAGATAACCCTCACTCAATTCGTAGCTTAGACTTTTGCAACTCCCATTGTGATAACAACCTAATCTTGATGCTGATTTTCCTTATTTTATTCCTTTGCCATGCAACTGTAAACGCCTGCCGTCGTTTAATTCCTTGATGAGACCCATCCAATTAGGGGAGATATGAGAACAAATGAAAACCAAGAGCAAAACAAAAAACTGTTATTTCAGGCGTGAGCCTTGTGAAAAATGGATGGTATATCTTTAATGGTAGACAGAGTCGCCTCTCTGAAGCAGAGGGCGTTGATCCCATCTATCCTCATCGATGCTGTCATCGTTGTCGTACTCGTCCTCCTCGGTAACATTGTCGCTGATTCTCCGGCGAGTAGGCGTCGTTGTAGGTTCCGGCTTGCTGTACATGAAGTACTGGGCAAAGACACCCAGGTCAAGAAAAAGGGTGACCAGACTGCCGGCGAGCCAGCTCAGGTTGACGAGGATGTATTTGCCGTAGATGTGACGAGCCTCGCCAGGTCTGCATTCATCGTGCTTACACTTGGGATCGTAGGCGAAGATGGACAGAACGTAAGTGATGTTACCAAGGCAGGCAAAGAGGAAAAAGAGCATGCTAAGGCCCTCAGTCGTCTTGCGCCTCCAATTCAAGATGAGCTGGGGTAAGCGGGAGGCGATGTATGCGACGGTGCAGAGATATCCAAAAATTTGACCAGAGAGGCTGAAGTGAAGGTTGTCTCCGCCTCCAACGTCAGTGTCGCCGTCCTTATCACCGGAAGAAGCCTTCTGACCCAAGAACCACCCAACGATACCAGCAGCGATGACCATCAGCACGATAATGGTATTCCAGACTATTGTCTGAAGGACGGTGGGGGTTTGAGGAGCCGAGTCCTCAGCGATATGAGGAACGGCAGGCGACAGGCCGGACCAGTCTGAGCCGCGACGCTCATTATGGCGATCATGAGAAATGAGACCAGTGCGCTCGTTGGGCTCACCAGGGGCCGGGGTGGTCGGCTTCGGAGCAGGGATCGGAGTGTCGCGCCAAGTAAAACCGCGATAGTAGAAGCACTGACCGAGGAGGACGAGATCGGCTATTGTGTAGTAGATGGCAAGAATAATCTGAACGGCGAATTGGTTTAGTATTTTGCTTCTAAAGCGGGTAGATGGAAGCCAAGCGTGAATCGTACCATGGTCGGTAGGACGCCCTGGAGGACGGCACCCAGAATGTTGAAAACATCACCAAGAAGCCAAACAATGATGAACTGAATCGAGAGAGCATCGGCACTGCTGCGCTGGAAGTTTTGGATGATCTGAGGGGAGAAGACGACGACTATTTGCGATCAGCGATGTTCAAGGCGCAAACCACGCCAGAAGAACGTACCCCAGCAGGCAATGGAAATAGAACTGCAAGACAATGATTGTTAGCTGCTGATGGCATAAAAGCATAGAATCGACCGAAAGACATACCCGCAAATGCCCGAGATGGCCTCAACATCAAGGTTCAGATTCGCAGTTGGCGGAGTCATGATGAACCCCGGGCGAAAGGTGGCAGGATTCTGCAGCGCCCACCCCAGCTCGTAGCAGATACCGTCCTAGTAGGCCAAAGGAATTTGTGTCGTAGTATTGTCGCATTCGTCAACATAGAACAAAATCTATTCGTCTAACAATAATTATCGATGGCAAGATTCTGGCGACGTGAGGCAAAATTCAAAGGGAGAGACAAACAGGGTTAAGACGTTAGAGCGACAGACTTTTTTTCTAGGTCAAAGATTGGATTCCAGGAATGGTCCCGTGCTCCAGATGAAGACGTCACTGTATTATTGAGAAGAATAGGCACGGATTGCGGGGAAATGCGCTAGAATGAATGCCCTGAGCTTGGCTTGGCCGATGCTAGGATACTTCGGGGGTCCGACCTCGGCAGCGTCCTGAGTGAGAGAAAGGTTAAGTTGAATAGCCAATGCCAGCTGAATAATGGAAGCGCCACGGAGTCACAGCCAATTGAAGTTGTTACAGATACTCAGGGGTACTGCTGAGTGTGATATTCTTAATCGTAAATGTTGTTTCGTCCACCTGATAATGTACGGTACAAATATGAGGTCATTGTCACGGATGACAAACACCAAAAAGATGAACATGGATCCATCCCATCGTGTCTTCTCTACCAAGGCCAAGCATGAAGAATCCTGACTCATCAGAACTCCATCCCGCAGTGTAAATGGGCCGCATTCGCCGCAAATCACGACTTCCTCAACCGCTAGCCCTAGAAGGAAACAACGGGTACCTCGGTCTTAAATCCCACTACGGCTCATAAGTGAACCTCGCCTCCTGATGCCTAGTGCAATAGCACGTCAGCGTCGAAGTAACATTGTTTCAACTCCATATCATCCGGCCAAGATAAGAACTCGTTTCGTTATCTACTAGCATCAAGTATTTATTCTTCTTCTGGTCGCGCAATCTCGAATCTCGAATCTCGAATCTCGAATCCTTCCAAATACATTACAAATACAAAACCCAAGCGCCTCTGAGCGAACTACCCAATGTCAACAGCCATCTCAGTACCTGGGCTGCCGGTGATTGCAGCTCTTCAAAGCGACGATTCCATGCTGACTCGACGTTTTGGAAAAGAGGTTGTCAATTATTACGCCGGTGGTCGTATCAACCGCTTCTCTTTCCTCCGCGCCGATGCTGGGTTCCTTCGGAAGGCTTCAGTCAGTCCCACGGCTCGATACCTGGCCCTCAATGAATTGAACCCTCTGGTCATTGATAAGAAGACACCGGCATATTTCACCTTCAATGACATCCAACCTCTCATCGGTTCAGATCCCTTTGCTCTTACTGAAGATGAAGCCATTCAAAATTTCGACTCAACCAAGACCAAGCCTCTCATTGTTTTCCTGGGCATGCTAGAGGAGGGTAATGAGAATGATCACATTGCCTCTAGCGAGCACGGAGACATTCAAGGCCACCCTTATTTCGCCGTTGACATCTCCCCCAAAGGAACTCATGCTGAGAACGCAACTGCTTTCTTGGCAGAGCAGGAAAAGAAGGGACTATCGCTAGACAAGAACCCTCGTGCCATGTCTCATTCACCTGATGCTGGTTAGTCAGAACCCAAACAAAGTTGACCGTTACGACTAACGCTTTTCAGCCGCCCTGTACGCCCAGGCCAGGTCTATGGTTGATTGGAACTCGCGAAGCCCCTTCTGTGCTGGTTGTGGACAGCCCAGCCTTTCAGTCCATGCTGGGTACAAGCGTGTCTGCCCTTCTACGGACAAGAAGGGGGGCTCCAACAGCGAGCCTCGAGGTGACTGTCCCACTCGCCATGGCGTCTCCAACATTTGCTTCCCTAGAACGGATCCCACCATGATTGCCGCCGTGGTTTCTGCAGATGGGACAAAGCTTCTTCTCGGACGCCAGAAGCGTTGGCCTCCTCACTGGTACAGCACGCTAGCGGGTTTCCTCGAGCCTGGCGAGTCTATCGAGGAATCGGTTAGGCGAGAGGTCTGGGAGGAGAGCGGTGTTCGTGTAGGACGTGTTGTTATTCACTCGAGCCAGCCGTGGCCCTACCCTGCGAGTTTGATGATCGGTGCCATCGCTCAGGCGCTACCTGGGGATGGAGAAAAGATCACTTTGAACGATAAGGAGCTTGAGTTGGCAAAATGGTTCTCTATCGACGAGGTTCGTAAGGCTCTCGAAACTGGGACAAGCGCTCTGGGAGAGCCTGCTCCTGAGGGATACAAGGAGGGTGATTTGCGGCTGCCACCTGCTCAGGCTATTGCCAACCGTCTGATCACAGCGGTTGTTGAAGGATACTTGACTGTGGCTCCGAAGATTTAGTGGAAATTCTCATAGAGTATACAGGAAAGTGAAGCATAGCAGCGTTGTTGATCAGTTTGTGTGTTCCATTTTGAACGGACCTTGTTTCTAGTGTTCGATCAGGTGGCTGCATGAATTACCACCTCTGATAAGTTGTTCACTGCCAGCTTAAGAGGATGGCAGTGCCCCGTAGTGCTCCAAGCGGCGGGCAGGCGTTCCAAGAATCATGAGACATTACTACATGGATAGATAGAAATTCACAAGTTAGGGCAACGAGATTATAGATTGTTATTAATATTAAGTATAACCTACTCGAAAGATGAAGAGGTATTTTAAGCAGTCTTCTATTGTGTTGAAGGGCCCCGTCCAATGGAGATTAAATAATAGAACCATCTCTCTAAGTAGCGGGATGCTTCCCCCCTCCGTCCCTCTTGCATCCAACGCTTGGAACAGTTGACAATTTCCTGCTGTAACTCACTACATCCAACTTCCCAAGATCTCCCTCCCCTCCCTGCCTACCCACTCACAACTCCCTTCACCTATGCTTCGTCGGCATACTAGCATATCCCCTTGAACACCTGAGCATCATCGGTCTTCATACATGACTTTTTCTTTCTCTTCCTGACTTTCTCCTCATACGCGGCCTCGGTTAAGCGATAAACACAAGGTACGTCACGAAATTGATCCTTGCTCTTCACCCAGTCCGATCCCGATTCTAATATATATCGTCCCTATAGCTCAAAGACTCGAGACTTTAGGGTTGCAGGTCATTGTTATCACGTCCATCATGGCGGATCAGATCGCCCTCCCGCAGGAACCTCCAGTCACCTCAGATGACATATCGAAGGACTCAGATCCCATCGACAAGGCCAAGCTAACCACGGCATCGATCCACAGAATTCAGGATCAGATGGTTCGAGAGGTCTTCAAACTCGCAGACAGAGATCCTCAGGACCATCTTGCATGCTTTACGGCTTGTGTCAGAATGATCGAGAAAACCAAAGTCGTTCGCGCAACGGACTATGCCACTTGGGAGAACCAAACACTCATATCAGATGCCCTAGGTAAATTCAACAACACCAACAGAACCACCAAGGGAAAGAACTTCTGCATGATCTCGGCCACCGCCGCAATCACCATCGCCGTGACTCTGAACCAAAAGCATATCGATGTCGACTCTAGTGCAAATTTACGCATCACCGACCTTTTCTCCAAGGGTACCGTCTGGGCTTACCTCGGACTTGCGATTGACGTCTGGCCCCAGATCGGTGACATTCAGTTCTTCGTCAAGAAACACGATCGAATATCAGAACACCCATACGTAAGCAAGATTGCGTGGGGGAAGCCTGCGGTGCACACTTCCGAGTCTGGTGACAGAATCACACCTCTGATGCTCCTCGCTATGGCTCGAATAAACGGCTGGGTGAAGCCAGCGCCAGGTACTTCTTGGCTGAAGAAAGCCGCCGTTGACACCGAACAAATTATCCATCGACGCAAAGCCCTGAGCGAAGGCAAGAGTGTTCTAGAGAAGCTTGGAAATCGAAAATACAAGCAGGATGACAAAATGTTTATGAGAGGAATGAAGGCATGGCTGTCTGAGCCCGTCATCCGTGTCCTGCCAGACGATACCAAGAACCGTGTCTGGTTCTAGTGCAACCAGAACGACAAGTCCTGGCTCCCTATTATCGACCAGGCCGAAGAAGATCTGACTACCTGGAAATTCACCGGTAAAACTGAAGGGACTATCGCTTCTTTCATGTCCGACGATATCGACTGGTACGATCTGGCCCAGAAGGTTCAAGACGAAAAGTCGAGCCTGGCTATCAAAAATCTCGTCGAGTTGGCGCAGAGAGCTCGCGACATCAACAACTCCCAGCGAAGCTACCTTGAAGACGCGGTATCTAGTCTCATGGAAGTACGAAAGACCCTCTTGGAGCCGCACGCAGATGCCGAGCCGCTTCAGACAGTCTTCGGCTCAGCCCTGAACCAGTGCTTCCTTAGCCAAGAGGCCAATGGCCGAAAGAACATTCTTGTCGGAGCCCTTCAGCGATTGTTTGACAACATTGCTTATGTTGTACCCCGAGGCCATGCTCTATGTGGTGCTTTCCTTGACCTTGCCTCTAAAGTTGACGAGCCAGTGATTCCATGTATCGATCTCGATATCACCCGAGCGAAGGTGAGACACGAACAGAGGCTGAAACTGAACGACGAACTGGCCTGCAGAAACGAAGTAGTAACCAACGTGGCAGAAGCCGTCACCAATCTCAAACCCAGAACCGAGCTCCCTGAATCTGCGTCCCACGAATTTGCATCCCCCGGATTTCCGTCCCCAGGCTCCCTTCTTCGTTCAAAGCTTTGTTCGATTCTTGATTCTGCTGATGCGTTGGTCTTACTGGAGAGCCTTCCCCGCGAGGTCAGGATTGTGGTTCGGGGCCGAGCCAGCGATGAAGAAGCCCATGATGCGTAAAGCGCAGAGTACTCATTTACTAGGGGTTGCTCACAAGAGAAAAGTCTCTTAGGACACCCAGGAGTGTTACAGAGCCTAAAAAGATGTTGCGAGAACGGTACGTGCGCGAAGGTTTGAGAAGGTTTGTCAAGACTTTGGAACATATCGTATGAAGTTATGGCATGTTTTGTCGAGGCTTTGACATGTTGCATGAAGTTTTGAGAAGTTGGGTCGAGACTTTGGAACAGGTTGTATGAGAGAAGATGTGAGAGGGGATGGTATGGTAGAAAGACACATTGATCTTGTCATGTCTAGGACAAGAAATCTCGAACGAAGACGAAGTAGCTAGACAATGTTCAGCTTGATAGAATCACCACTGTATGTAACGAGAGAGTCGATATGTGCACGATGTGGGTATTCAACTCGAAATACATTCCGCATCTGACAACTAAACTACCTTATGTTAGGGCACAGGTCTGTATCAAGAGACCGAGCCGCTGTGCTTCACCGAGATAGGAGCTCTACACAGGTTTCATGCACCTGGAGCCATCCTTATCGTGAAATTTATGATTTCTGATTCATTTCCTGCTGCACCTCGCCCCAAGCCTTTCGTCTCATATTTTCTCCTCTTCAACATTCATCTCCAAATTTGTCACCTCTTACAAATCATCACGTTACTGGTGAGTGAGTCAATCCGGTATACATATAGATAGTTAATTGTGTGCTTATCTAATACGTGTACAGGTTTAACAACAAGATGCCTGTCTGGATTACAGACCCAAACACCTCTGAGAAGGTTCTCAACAAGAATGCTTTTATCGATGAGATGGAAAAACACTGGAACAGCTGGGCAAGACATGAACCCTCTTCTTTTGGACTCTATCGTTGGAAGAGCACGATCGAGCACATTTGTTGTACCTCTGACATCCAGAAAATTTCCGATATGGGGAACCTGCGTGACTGGCCTGATATCGTGGTGCTCAAAGTTTTGTTCCCGGAAGAATCCTTCCAATCTCGCCATGCTGCCCATGCCCAGGTCGAGTTCCTCGAGGCCGACCTCGGTGAGTGGAAGCTCAACAAGAACGGACCCACGACTCATCCAACCTTTGCGAAAAACAAAATACATGCGCCAGGAGGAATTTGTCTGCCGCTTTGAGGAGGCAAAGAACGCTATTCAGGTTCGTGCAGAGCTGGACGAGCGTTTCTCTTCTCGCAAGAGGATCGAAAATGGTATAGAAGGCGGAAGTTCTTCCAAGAAGCGTCGCTCCGAGACTACCAGCTCTATCACGAAGACTATCACCAAGTCAGGCACTGTCGAGAAGAGAGCCACTCCATTCATCTCAAACTCTGAGAAGGTCGCCAAATTTAGCGAGTTTGAGAGTCTGCCTGCTTCAATCCGCAAGGCAGCTGAAGAAAACCTCAAGATTCATCCAAAGACGATCGATGCTCTTCGACAGGCCCATCAAGACGAACTCAAGGAGGTTCAAAAACCCTACCGCAACTAAACCTCGACACTTCGAGCCACGCACAAGGGCGTTGACTCGGCCTGGAACAAGGCTTGCGTCGATAAGAACAAGGCCTTTTGCGAGGCGTGTCTGGACGTCTCGAAACTCGGGAGAGACAAGACCTCAAGATCATCTAAGACGATAATGATTCTGCTCTGTTATTAGAATCTCGGAAAGAATTATTTTTTGCCAGTGTTTGCTCAGGCGGATACGGAATTGGCGAAAGGTCGGACGAAAAGGGGCAGATTCGTAAAGGATGGACATGTCAGAGAACTGCACATCAGGAGAGCAGTTGGCCCAGGCATAGCCCCTTAGTCTAAGATACATTGTGAAAACCACTTTGAAAATCAACGCTGGTCACGTTCATAGTGCTCAAAAAGACTCAAGAGATTGCATGTGCGTATTGTCTATGTGCAGATTATGCTCAAGAACGCTAACCGCCTTGCTTTGCTCGCTGGTATAAAACTTGAAGTATTACATGATCATATATGCATTCCTTTACTCCTCTTCCGTTACAGTGGGTATCCAAAATCCTATCAACTCTCGTTCATCGTATGCTCTTAGACGAAGCTGCGAAGCATCCTCTTGGGGACCTGAGACCAGACAAAGGGCTCAGCAGGCTCCTCTTCCTCAAGGAAAACTGCACCAGTTGCCAGATCCATCTCAGAAGGACGAACATACATCTGCCACTTGCGGTTGCCGATCTTGTAGCCGAGGTAGAGCAGGGCAACTGAGAAGAAGGCCAGGTAAGAGCTGAAGAAGGCCTCAGCCTCGGGATCAGCACCGGAGGCGGGGTAGAGAGCATTGTAGAAAGAGGCAATCAGAGCGAGGATGTTAAGACTAAGACCGAGGTAAGATCCAGCAACGCCAAAGGGGGTCTTGTAGGGGATGAGACCCAAGTTGACACCCTGAGCCTTCATACCAGCGCGCATGCGGATGTGGGCAAGGCAGATAGAGCCCCAGACGAAGAGGAAACCAAGACCGGTAAGAGCCAAGAGCCAGCCAAAGATCTCGCCACCCTGAGGAGCAGCGCCGATGTAGGCAAGGAGACCGAAGGCGATCTGGAGGAGGACACACCAGAGAGGGCGGCCCTTGGAGTCGATGTACTTGAAGAAGTTGGGGGCCATGTTGCGCTCAGCCATAGCCTGGATGGTTCGGGTGGAGCCGAAGGTGCAGGAGTTGGCAACGGAGAGGACAGCAATGGTGATGACAGCGTTCATGATGCTGGGGAGGACCTTGATACCGGCGTCCTGGATGGCGAGGACGAAGGGGGAGGCCTTGGTGTTGGCACCGCTGGCGCCCAGGAGACGCTCGTCGTTGGCGGGGAGGATAAGACCGACGATGAACAGGTTGAGAATGTAGAAGATGGCAATTCGCCAGAAGACCTGCTTGCTAGCCATGGGGATAGACTTGCGGGGGTTGGCAGACTCGGCAGCAGCCAGACCGACCATCTCAGTACCACCGAAGGAGAAAGCAGCGACGACGAAGACAGCGCAGAAACCCTTGAAGCTGGTGAAGGCACCGGGGTCGCGCCAGTACTTGGTGCCGATGTAGCCCTGGTCGCCAACACCACCGCAGTTGATGACAATACCGAGGATGATGAAGCCAACGCAGGCGCAGATCTTGATGATGGAGAGAACAAATTCAACCTCACCGTATCCTCGCACACCGAAGACTTGGACGATGATGAGAGTGACAAGGAAGACAGTGACCCAGACAGCCATGTTGATATCTTCTCTCCAGAACTTGATGGTGATGGAGGCGGCGATGAGTTCGAAGGGGAGCACGGTGAGCCAGGCGAGAGCGTACTGCCAGCCCATGGCAAAGCCCCAAGAAGGATCGACGAAGCGGACAATGTAGGTGAAGAAGGCACCGTTGACGGGGTAGAGGACAGCCATCTCGGCCAGGGCCAAGCATGTGCAGAGAAGCATGATACCGATGATGAGATAGCCGATGAGGAGAGCAGCAGGGCCACCCTTCTGAAGGGCACCGCCTGAACCGACGAAGAGACCAGCACCGATAGCACCACCTACGGAAGTTAGTTAGTTGTGGGTTAGGGTGAGCAGTGAGGGGAGCAAAGCCGTACCGATAGCAATCATCTGCATGTGACGGTTCTTGAGGTCTCGCTGAAGACCACCGTTCTTGACCTCGCCCGTCTCGACATCGCGGCTCTCGGCGACATCGAGAACGGCCTCTTTGCCGTAATCAGCGGGAGGAGTAGAAGCCATGGCTACTAGATGTAGTAGGTGGTGGTAGAGGGAGGTAGTGAGAGTTGAAAGAGGACAGGATGGGACAGGAGAGGAACGAGAGATGAGAGAGATGCTCTTGTTTCTTCTAATCCCAAGACGAGGGAGAAGAGCTCCGTATTTGTAGTCGATTCATCGACATTGTTGCACGATATACCGAGACTATGGAACTGAACTGCTGTGCTAGTGCCAATATGTGTTGCAACGTTCTAGATTTGGTGGCGCTGGGGTCTGCGAGATGTGAGTTGGAGTTTGGAGATGGGAGA